>CM044400.1:12107500-12177500 GCA_024322285.1 Musa beccarii
AGAGAGGCCCAAGTGGCCGCCCCGAGGACAGTAAGAGAGTCAAACGGCGAGCCGTTCGGCGGCCGCAGCGGCCGCGGCTGCAACAAACCCACCACGGATTACAAGAAGGGCACCAACGTCTCTTCCACGCGTTCCCTGTAATCCCCAAAAGAACACGCTACAAACACCGTCCACTTCCCCCACAAGCCCTTCCCATGCTGAAAACAACAGCAGCAGCAACGCTGTCTTCTTACTTTCTCACTTGCAAGCAACCACAGCTATGCCTAGTGCTTTGGGCTCTTCCCCCTTATAAAACGAGAGCGTGGCCTGAACCATACCTTCATACTCACTTTCTCTCTCTGTCTCTCTACCTTCTAAAGCAATATTTCTCACCAAATCCTCACCAGAAAGCGATATAAGCATTCAATTCACACCCTTTATTCTTCTTTGGACAGTGCGGTAGTTGCACATACTTGTTTAGACAGTGGAGCTTCGATCGGTGCAGTGAAGATGGTGAACGGGGTTGAGTTGCACCATGGAGCGCTAAAGCGGCGGTGGGACGAGAAAGGGTGCCTGAACCACGGCGCCGCTCACATTCACCAACGATGCGGTGACGTCGGTGCGATCGCATCGCCTGCGCAACCTCCTCGGCCTCCGATCGGCAGGAAGCTTTTGACTCTCTCGGCCATGGACCTCGATGCGGCGGCATCGGTCGTCCCCCCTGTCACTGTCTTCCTGGAGGGGCGTTCGATCTGCCATCGCGTCTGCCTCGACAAGCACACAAGCTATGAGAGCCTAGCGAAGGCTTTGCGCCGCATTTTCGTCGATGTCGACGAGGGCGATGAGCGCGGTGAGGGTGGTGGCAAGGAGCTCCAACTCTCCAATGCCGTACCCGGTCACGTGGTGGCCTATGAGGACATGGAGGACGACCTGCTCCTCGCAGGTGATCTAAATTGGAAGTAAGTCATCGAATCATTTGAGTTCTTTCTCTGTAAACATGGTCGTGATCGTTCATTCCTTTCGATTTTTTCAGGGATTTTGTTCGCGTAGCGAAGAGAATCCGAATCATCCCTGCAAAGGCTAGCCGTCGGAAACATCGTGGAGGGCAGTAGACGGTGCAGACTGTGAAGATAGACATGTATCTAATTTGTTGCAATCTTAATCTTATCAAGCAGGCCTACTACTTGAATTCTAGATATGATTTATGGTTAGAATTGTAAAGTTGGAGAGGCATGAAATGATGTCTATCACCGCTAGCTGTGGGCTTTGTGGCTGAAAGCATGGCTGTTCTACTTTGCTTTCTATCTGTATAAATGTGAAATCTTTCTATATGCTTAAATCGAGGGCATAACAAGGACAGCTTGCACGTAAACATGAGATTATTTATCCTGCAACGATCCGAACCCTAAAATCCTGCACATCCCACCATAAGCGAACATATCACCCTACCCGACTACCTCTCCGTGAACCATATATGTCCTTCGCCGTGCTTTATGCGAGATAGTTGCCAAAGTAAATCTGGAAGGCGTTTGTGAATGTGTTTGTCATTTTTAAACAGTAATAAACTTGAGCTTAACATACATAACAGCATGTACATGGTGAGGTTTCAGATCATTTACAGCGTTAACGTTGATAGCTTGGCGTTTGTGCAGGGTTGCATTAGAAATCATCTCCACAAGACAAAGTTTTAGTCCTAATGAGTACGAGCCTGTGCCCACTAAATGACACTAAGTGATAGACATGTTATTTGTCTTCCATGTAAGGGTTGGTGAGATGTATCTTTCTAATGTTTGGCACTGAAAACACCCCGGTTGAGTTCTATATCAGTCAATTTGAGACAGATTACTGCTGCTTAAGAAGGCATTTGACGCAGGAGTAGCAGCAACTAAATCTCTTTTTCAAAATAGAGGAATGAAAATATAATTACTTCAATATAATAGTAAAGAGAACTAGATAATTATCGAACTTTGCGAATTCCCAAGATGAAGGCATGACACGAAGACTCCCAGCTCAAGGAATGAACGCTCATATGAAAGTATCGCACTTCTTGCTAGATGAACTCAATTCATCGATTCATGTTCTTATCGATCCAATTATAATATTCTAACCTCTCTTATAAGAAATATAAAAAATTATAATTATATTAAATCAAATATATTATCTTAACATTTTTAAGTTGACTTGAAGATAGTCTTACTACCTTGTTGATGATATTTTTTACTGATAGACTTTCATTTTCTTAAGGATGGATTTTTAAAACCCAAAATCTTCAATCAACATCAATTCTGATTTTCTTTTTTTTTATATTTACTTTCTTATGATCTTTATTGAGTAGATTTTGTTGATAACTTATTTATATGATATAAAATATTTTCCAAATTAAACTAATTTATTTAAACAAAAATAAATTTAATTACTCCTGCATAAGCATTACGGTGCGTAGTACAACGACTGCAATCTTATGATGTAACATGAAGGTCATCAAGTTCTTGTCCTTTGAGCTGTTCATCGGTCAACTCACCAGATAAGAGAACAGTTCGTCTTCCTTCTCATCACAATCGCCCTGTGACGATCCTACCATAGCCATGGCTATGGACTGCAACCTGATAAATCAGTCAACTGTCGAGTACCTAGCCATGACCCATAACGAGTCTTCCTCGTTAGCTGGTTTGCTGCTCTATTTCAAGGTAAACATGCATTATGTTTCGTAGATGATATGGCAGTCATGGAGTGTGCGTCAGATATTGCTCGAAGGCGAGGACTTTTTAGTACACTGAAAAGCTCATCCTGTAAGCATAAAATAACTTTAATCATGCTTCTGTAATTACGAAAAACTTTAATCCTAGGATCGAAATCAAAAATAAAACATGAATAGATCTGCTATTTCTACGATGCGTACCTTTTGATGCCATCCGTGCGGAAGAGGAAAGATCTTGATCTGAATATCTTCCTTTGGATCCAACGCTCCCGTCAATCTGTAAGAAGAGCTAGGCTCCTTCTCCTCTCTTCCTATCCTTTTCACAGGACCTCTATAATTGATGGCTCAGGGGAATTTGAGAAGAAAACCGTAATCACTCTCAAACGGTGTTACTATAAAATTTCTTTTACGCAACCCTTAGACGCATCTGTGTTGCTAATCTTTACGCAACTCTTAGATGCTTCTGTGTTGTTTCTGACACTTTAACTCTCCTGAGGTCCTGTCTATTTATAAAGTAAAGCGAGAGGGTCTAGGATAAGTTATTGGGGAGTTCCTTCCATCAAGGGCATCCCCTAAGGTATCCTCCAAAATATGGACTTCTTTTCTATTGGCCGATACTGTTATCAGAATCCAATTAGTTATATCATATATCTTATCCGATTATAACGGGCCACAAAATCTAACATTCTCCCACTTGGCCCATTAATTGATAAGATATAAAATACATCAAAAATAAACAAAACAAAAGTTTGTTTAAAAAAATAATTTTTACCTAATTGGATTCTGAAATTTTGAAACAAAAATTTTATACATGGCCATGAATTTTTAAAAACAAGCCAATAAGTCCAATAAATACAATAATACTATATTAAGTCCAACCATCAATGCGAGTCATAGCGGTTGTATGTCAACAATGTCATACTCCCTTCTATGTACTACAACACCGTTAGTCTTTCCTAATATAGTTCATAATGACCCCTGTAATTTGTCTTGTCAAGACAATCCTGTTATTACATTCAACCATAATATGCATAAACATAGATGTAAACAGGATAACAGAAACAAATAACTTTAATTATGCAAGGAAAAATGTCAATTATAGCACCCACTAAAACATGCATCACCATATCTTTTATGGCTTGCTCACAAGCCCCATTCTAAGAACATGTTCTTTAAATGTTTTACACTATAAGGGTTTAGTAAATGGATCAGCAATCATCATAGTGGTGCTCAGATTTTCAATTGACACTTATTGTTTCTGAACTCTTTCTCTAACCACCAAGTACTTTATCTCAATGTGCTTGGAACCACTAGAGTACTTGCCATTCTTAGAGAAGAAAACTGCTGCGGTATTATCACAAAATATCTTCAGCGGCTTGGCAATTGAGTCGACCACACCAAGTCCCGAGATGAAATTCCGCAGCCATAATGCTTGATTTGTGGCCTCAAAGCATGCCACAAATTCAGCTTCCATTGTAGATGATGCAATAAGCGATTGCTTTGCACTTTTCCAAGAAATTGCCCCACCAGCTAACATGAATATAGATCCTGAAGTGGACTTCCTACTGTCGAGGCAATTTGCAAAATCAGCATCTGAATATCCTGTTACTTCAAGTGATCGATCGATCTCTTATATGTGAGCATATAATCTTTTGTCCCTATGCAGATATCTCATTACTTTCTTTTGACTTTCCAATATTCCATTCTGGGTTACTCGATATCTACCCAGCATTGAAACCGCAAAGCGATATCTAGTCTTGTGCAGTTTGAGCATATAATAGACTTCCTATTGCATCCGTAAGGAATATCTTTCATTTGATTCCTTTCTAAGTCATTTTTTAGAATCGATTTTGGCTAAACTTTTCACCTCTAGTAATAGGTGTATCATTGGTCGAGCAAATTGCATATTAAATCTCTCCAAGATACGATTAATATAGCCTTTACGAGCAGTCCCAATAATCCTTGAGATCTATCCTGAATATCACAATGCCAATAACATAAAATTTGCCTCATTCATATCAACCATCTTAAAGTTCTTGTTGAGAAATATCTTGGTTTCGTGCAATAAACCAAGATCACTCTTGGCAAGTAAAATATCATCCACATATAAGACCAATATAATAAACTTGCTCCACTTATCTTGAGATATATGACCGATCAACAGCGTTCTCCTTAAATCAGAAGGATGTAATGGTATCATGAAACTTTATATACCATTGTGCGGAAGCTTGTTTAAGGCCATAAATGGATTTTTAAGTTTACAAGCCCAACTTTCTTTTCCCTTTTCTATGAATCCATCAGGTTGTTCCATATAGATTTCCTCATCGGATCCCCATTCGAAATGCGGTTTTCACATCCATCGATGTAACTCAAGATCATAATGAGCTACTAGAGCCATAACGATTCTTAACGAGTCCTTTTTGGAAACCAGGAGAGAAAGTCTCGTTATAGTCGATGCCTTCTTTACGAGAAAAACCTTTGGCCACAAGTCTAGCTTTATATCGTTCGATATTGCTGTTGAGTCACGTTTTGTCTTAAAGACCCATTTACAACCGACTCTTTTACAATTATCAAGCAATTCGACGAGTTCCCAAACACAATTCTACGGTCCATTGATTTTATCTCTTCTTCATTACATCATACCACTTTTGAATCATTACCTTCTATGGCTTGTGAAAATGATAAGGGTCTCCTTTTATTCCTATATCATAATCGATTCTTGTAGATATACCACATAATCATCGAAATGGCATGTTTCCTCTTCCTTTGAGACTTTCTCAAAGTGCCGATTGTGATTGTTCTACAAGACCATCGTGGCGACATCAACAAAGACATGTGAGAGTTCATCAATGTTATTTTGTTGTTCGCCTCATCAATTCTCTCATTGATTTGAGGAACAACAATTTTCGAATAGGAGATGATATAGGAGAATTACCCTGAATCTCTTCAATATCAAAATTAATCCTTCGAGATTTTTCACTCCCACGATTTCGCCATTTTCTAGGAATATTGCATTACAGATTCTACTATCCTCATACTATGATTAGGGCAATAAAATTTGTATCCCTTGGATTTTTCGGATAACCAATAAAATATCCAGAAATAGTCATTGGATCCAATTTCTTTTCATGTGGATTGAACACTCTTATCTCTGCAGAACATCCCCAAATATGTAAATGTCTCAGGGATGGGCTTCCTACCAGGTCCATAACTCAAATGGAGTTGATGGGCCGACTTACTAGGAACCCCTGTTCAAGATGTACATAGCATTTGTCTAAGAGCTTCACCCCACATTGAATCAGTGCTGGATGAATGACTCATCATGCTCCTAACCATATCCATAAGAGTACGATTTCGCCTTTCAAAGAACACCATTCTCATTGTGGCACACTGGTAAGGCATATTGAGCACAAATACCTCGTTGTTCTAGGAATCGGCAAAGGACCAATATTCGACCGGATTCATCATATACGCCATAAAATTCACCACCCCTGTCAGATCTGACAATTTTAACTTTTCTATCTAATTGTCTCTCGACCTCATTTATGTATACTTCAAGAGTATTAACGACTGAGACTTTTCATGTATTAGATAAACATAGCCATATCTGGACAGATCATCTATAAATGTGATGAAATACCTTTCTCCACTAAAACAAGGAATATGGAGTGGTCCGCAGATATCAGTATGAATAATCTCAAGGAGTTCTTTACTTCTTGTGGCATATTTCTTTGTATGTTTAGTTTGCTTTCCCTTAATGCAATCTATACAAACATCAAAATCAGTGAAGTCTAAATCTTCCAAAATATTATTCTTCACTAATCTTTCAATTCTTTCCTTGGAGATATGCCCCAATCGTCTATGCCACAGTGTAGAAGATCTTTCATTATTGAAACTACGTTTCAATCCAACAGTTGATTGCAGGGTCAATAATGTCTTTGCAAACTCAGGATTCAAATTAATTCTGTACAAGCCATCACACAGAATTCCAGAACCAACTTTTATTGAATCATAAAATATACTGAGTTTACCATTACCAAAAGAAAGACAATATCCTAACTCATCAATTCTAGATAAAGAAACCAAATTTCTAGAAATAGTAGGTACATAACATGTCTCAATAAGATCCATCGAATGACCCGTCTCTAGGCGTAAGCGATAAGTTCCCACTGATACCACTTTTGCTTTGAGACGATTTCCCATAATGATGAATCTTTCATGTTCCTTTGGTTTCCGGATTGAAAGAAATCCCTGCATATTATTGGTAACATGAGTTGAAGCACCAGAATCAATCCACCAAGTGTTAGAAGGAACTTCTGTAATATTTGATTCAAAACATACAAAGGTCATATTTATACCTTTCTTTTCGAACCAAGTTTTGCGCTTAATGCAATCCTTCTTCATATGTCCTTTCTTGCCACAAAAGAAGCACTTTACTGTAAAAGCTTTCCTTTGATTAGTCGTGTAGCATTTCGGACCGGCAAATTTCTTGGATGGATGGCGCTTCCTTTTCTTGCTACCAACTCCTTGAGTAGTAGTCATGACATTGAATGAACTTTCTGCCTTAATCTTAATTCTTCTGAACACACATACTAGTTAACTCATTCAAATTCCACTTATCTTTATTTGTGTTATAGTGGATCTTGAATGGGCCAAACTGAGAAGGAAGTGAATTAAGAATAAACTGCACGAGAAAAGACTCATCAACATTCATACCCAATGCTTTCAGTTTTGCGACTTTATCACCATATTGAGGATATGATCCTGAATTCCTCTAGACCCATAAATCTTGTTTGTAGTCGGTTCTTTCATTAATGTCTTAGGCTAATGACTTATCGCAGATTTAAATCTGTCCTCAATAATCTTTAAATATTCACATGCGCTATTTGCAATCGGTAATGAAGTCTTTATGTTATTTGCAATCGTCATTCTTATGAACATTAAACTGAGGCTATCAGATCTTTGCCAAGCTTTCATTTCATTGACTTGTTCCACAGTACTATTATCAGTCAAGTCTGCAGGCTTTTCAACAAGCAATGCCAAATCAAGATCTAATACGCCTTGATGTGAATTGCACATGCTCTAACCATTACGAATAATTTGATCCAGAAATGCAGGGGACACTAGAAGCATAAGAATGCATGGACGGAAGTACCATGTAAAATATAAAATAACATTAATGCTTTGAGTTCCAAAATATGATGAACTATTGATATCATCTACATTTCACCTTTGGGTGAAATATTGACATATCTAGTGTTCACTCAAAAACATTTATGGAGGGTGACACCATCCTTGTGGAATAGTGTTGTTACCTTTGGGTATACAAACCCTAAACTGCAAGAATATCCAAAACAGTGTCATCCTGCCCCATCACATAATTATTTGAAGTAGATACTCCTTTGGGATTATCTAAATCTCCTAATTATGTGTGCCATTTTTGAATATTATTTCCTTAATGTCATTTAGGACTAATTCTTTAATATCATTTTATAAGTTATTGGTCTATGTCACTTTGGTGGCTACAAGACCAATACTATAATATAAAATATAACTTAAAATGTCCTATAAATGACAACATATTATTGTAATTCACATTCCAAAAGTCTACCATCCCAGGCCACTTTGGCAGCTACTGGTCAGATAAAACTTAAGGAGATAAATTACAAATAATATTCAACAAATTAATCTAATTCATTTCATGCTAAACAGTTCAATAATAAAACAATAACCATAATAATTATTGAACATTAATTAGCAAAAAGAAAAACTCATATGATAATCATGATGACATATAAATCATGCCTTTATGTGAAAGACAAACATTATTTCACAATTTCAATTATATACATGTGAATAACCAAGAACAATAATTGGATTTTAATTTATCACATGTAATCAATAAGTCATATGAGAAAAACTATAAAACGAACAATAATTTATAGTTTTTTTTTATGGCAAAAACTGTAATTTTTTGCCTTTAGGAAACCCTAATGGCAAAACTGTAATTTTGCTTTTAGGAAACCCTAATGGCAAAACTGTAATTTTGCTTTTAGGAAATTTTCCCTCTTCCCTCTTGCGCAACTCCGCTGAAGCGCCGCTCGCATGATCTTGTGTATTTGCCGCCACCATAAGCGCCGCATGATCATGTGCTATATGCATCTGTAATGCTTGCCATGATGCTGCTGTAGCTATTCTGCATGAAAGCTTGATCGCATGCATGATTATCTGTGGCCGCGGTATGGCAGCAGAGTTTGCATGCGCCATGTGATTCTGCAGCGCCGAGCTTGGTTCATGCATGCGCGCCGCGGCCGCATGGCGGCTGCTTTGTCTTCTGCGCTGTTGCGTGCGGCGGCTTTGTGCTTCATGCGCGATTGCAGTCGCATGCGGCTTGTGTTTCGCAGCGATCGCTGTGCTGCCATGTGCGTAGTGCTTTTGCCGCTTTGACGGCTGTGCGCTGTTTGCGCCGCGGCGGTGCTTGCTCATGCGGTAGTGCTCGCGCTGCGCCGCTGGCGGCTTTGTTCTCGCTGGCCCGGTCTGCTCGCATGGTGGTGGTGCTCGCATGGCTCGCCGCCGGTGTGGCCGCGCCCCCGCGACGGGGTTGCGCCCTCGTCGCGCCTATCGCACCTGGTTGCTTTGCGATGCGATCACCGGCGACCCTTACGGCCGAATTCTGACGCTGACGGCGTTGGCGGCGGTCTTTGCAACGACGATCGATCATTGTTTCCTTAATATCACCGACAAGCAGGCGATACGACAATAAACTAAAATTGATAGGAATAGCAGATCTAAAATTTGGATCAAACATCATAATCAGAACAATAGCAGATCTAAAATTTTTTATTTCAAGAACCTAGGCTCTGATATCAATTGTAAGCATAAAATAACTTTAATCATGCTTCTGTAATTGCGGAAAACTTTAATCCTAGGATCGAAATCAAAAATAAAACATGAATAGATCTGCTATTTCTACGATGCGTACCTTTTGATGCCATCCGTGCGGAAGAGGAAAGATCTTGATCTGAATATCTTCCTTTGGATCCAACGCTCCCGTCAATCTGCAAGAAGAGCTAGGCTCCTTCTCCTCTCTTCCTATCCTTTTCACAGGACCTCTATAATTGATGGCTCAGGGGAATTTGAGAAGAAAACCGTAATCACTCTCGAACGGTGTCATTGTAAAATTTCTTTTACGCAACCCTTAGACGCATCTGTGTTGCTAATCTTTACACAACTCTTAGATGCTTCTGTGTTGCTTCTGACACTTTAACTCTCCTGAGGTCCTGTCTATTTATAGGCGAGAGCAGAGGGTCTAGGATAAGTTATTAGGGGAGTTCCTTCCATCAAGGGCATCCCCTAAGGTATCCTCCAAAATATAGACTTCTTTTCTATTGGTCGATACTGTTATCAGAATCCAATTAGTTATATCATATATCTTATCCGATTATAACGGGCCACAAAATCTAACACACCCAGCCTGTGGAAATCAATTATATTGATATGACAACCATGGTTTATGTTGTTCCCTTGTTGGATTTGGATTACAATTTTAGCTTCTGTTTTCTTCAGTGTCGTACTTAATTAACTTTTTAATACGCAGATATCGTTATCGATATAATATGCTATATATATATATATATATATATATATATGCACCAATTATAGTGTCTATAGTTCCGGTCTTTATATTTAATGGGCTAAATCTGATGGCTAAACCCACTTAATGGGCCGGTCTTTTGTTCCAGTTCAAGCTTGCAGTGTTCGAACGCAATGGATTAAAACCCTAGCTACAAGAAATCGCGCGCCCTCTCGAGGATGTGAACCCTAAGATGAAGGCTCGGCTCTTTCGTCTTCTCGTTGGTGGTCCATCGATCCCAAGAAAGCTTCACGCTTCACGCTTCACGCTTCTTGCACAAATGGCGGTTAGTTCCTTCGCCTCTTCGTCTCCTTTAGTCCTTTCCTATCTGAAACCTGTGTAGCTTTCCTATCAAAAGGTGTAGATCTATAGTTTGTTTAGTTTCTGGATTGTTCAGCGTCAAGCAAAGACCAAATAATACCATCATACGATGCGTCTTAGAGTGTAGGTATTATAGGACTGGTTTAGTGGATAACTAGTAGTTGTTTAAATCACCAAAAACTATTAAGGATGTGTTGATGTTTTGTACCAATGAGCGTATTGGTTCCAATTTTCTTGATGTTGTAGCTTGACGCAGTACAAGGGCATAACTATCCAGAAAGGGTATAGTGTTTGTTTGTGTCTAGAGCTTATTTGACCACTTAATGATCTCCCAAATCTTTTCTCATGTTTGGAACTACAGTAAAAAAGAGGAATTGATGTGTATTCTTTTCTCTTGTTGTTATCTTTTCTTTTGCTTGATCACCGTAATTGGGTCCTCAACTGCATAAAGAATGAAAAAGAAAATGACGATGATAGTTTTGATATCAACTCAGCTATTCAAATGCTGGACTGAAATTGTAAAGGCAACAACAACATATAAGTGTATATCCACTTGTTGTGCTCCATAGTGATATGATTTGTTTGGTTCTAATGTGGGTTTGAAGGTGATAGGGTGGACTAATCTGATTTTATGCCGTTCAGATTGTTTTATTTGATTTCTCTGCAGCATGTCTTCACCCCCACGAATTGAATTTGACATGATCGAAATTTGAAACTACATGCTTAATTCATCAAAAAGGAGTACTCAATAGGTGCTCTTTGAGGTTTGTCTAGAAACTTCTTTATTAACTGAAGTTATAGCTTACATCTATTAAGGAACTGATCAGGGAATCACAATTTACTATTGAAATTCATGAAGCTCTTATCTCATATACACACACATTGCAGACATGTCTATGTAGATCAATAAGACCTCAAATACCTAATTTGGGATCGAGATCACCGTGGCCCACCATGTCACTGCCACCATCTACGATGTCTTTCCTAGTTTAATTGGGATGTATAGTAGATCTCAGCTTGTCTGGTAATCATGTGGGATTGCTTTGATATCATATTTATCATGATCCATTTTTGAAAACAGATGAGCTAATCCCCTCAAAAAGGTACTTGTTTTGGAGGTGGGCAACAACTTAAATATCATCTAGAGACATTGCAGATGCATAAGATTAGACTAATTTGTTATAAAAAAATCTGAGGTAAATATGTTTAAAAAATTTAATTTTGTATAGTTTATTTCTTGAATCATTATCTTTGACTAAATGAGAAATCTTCTAGGTAAGGGCAAAAAATGTCCATGTTTGGCTACTAACCCAGCAACCAGTCACTTCTTGATCAGTAAGGTTTTTTCGGTTTGTTTGTAATTTTCTTATAGGATCTATCACATGTAAGTCCTACCTAAATCATGAATTCAACTATTGCAGAAGGCAGTTTTGTACTGGTGTATTGATCATACCATTAGATACTGATACATACTTTCACTTCTTATTGGTTTACCTTAGGTATAAACTATAAATCACATGGGCAGTATGTACCACTTTTGTTGACACTATTGCTTCATTGGGCTTTTAGCTAATCACTTTTTAATGTTTTCCTGTTGCAGACTGTACCAGTTAACCCAAAACCTTTCTTGAACAATTTGACTGGGAAGCCTGTGATTGTGAAATTGAAGTGGGGTATGGAATACATAGGTAACTTAAATGTATGTATTACGTATATCTATAATCACATAACAAATTCATATAATGATGCTTGCACCATTATTGTGCTTTGAGTTCTCCAAAATTGTCACTCATCAATCTTGAATAATTTCACTTTCTATGTTCTCCCAGGATATCGTGTCATTAGATTCCTATATGAACTTGCAGGTATTGAACAGATTGATTAATTCATGACGAGATGGTGTCTCCCATAGCTTTCTTTTGTTTTCCTTTGGTATGGTTGACATGTACGATGGTTAGCGTGGATGGTTGGCCTGCATCCATTTTGACTCCAATTTGCTTTTTCTGTAGTTGGCCAACACCGACGAATATACATTGATGGGCAGTTTACTGGAAATTGGAGGAGATTCTGATAAGGTAACTAAGTTATGCATGTTCTGCTGTTGGCTTGTATCAGTAACCAATTTATGCACGTCACACTAATAAATATGATGAGCTAATTACATTTTGCTTCACGTTCATTACTTCATTGAATTGCTTTGCATCGTGTCTAACTCAAAAAGGCACAATGAACTACCTAACACCTAATATTATGTGTCTGCTCCTACTGATTTGCATCTTGAATGGCAAGTTTGCCGGTATTGGTTCTCCCTTACTTTTACTGTGTTGCCCATGGATTATGATGCTTTCTGCAACAATGTGATGTATTTACGTGGAGTATCCGAAGGTGAAGAGAGGATGCCGATTGATTGCCACCGTTACTTTCTCTGTGCTATGAAATGAAAATTTAATATTACTATTATACTCATGATTTAGAACGTCGAGCGCATCTGGTGTAGTGGTATCATAGTACCCTCCCACGGTACTGACCGGGGTTCGATTCCCCGGATGCGCATTTTTCAAAATATAGTTTAAATTAAATTTTTTTTTGGTCACGATCATTCCACGGTTTCGATCTTATTCGATTAAATAAAAAAAAAATCATACATAGAACTTATGGTACGGTGATTATATTTTTAATGTATAATATTAAGTTATCTAAGTTCAATTTTTTATAAAGATAATTTTAGTTTGATTATAAATTTTATAATTTTATATCTTTTTGTATCAATTGTTTTAATATCATTGCACTTATTATAATTATACATTTATTTTTCAATTTTTTTTAAAAAAATAACATTATGGATTTTTAAAATTTTAAAATTAAAAACAATAAAAAAATTAATTGTTCTAATAGATGCGGACAATTAATAGGTTTTGTTTTCTGATTTTGGAAAACTGGAACGGACGGTATCGGAATCGAAACCGACAGTTCCGGAATCCGTGCTAGACCACAATGATGACTCCAAAACTCCGTTCCAGAAACATCACGAAGTCTTCGGTGCTGCAGCTTCGTATCATTCATCGGTGCCGAAGTGGAGGTAATTGAGTTATAAATGAAGCTGAACATATAGGTGAATTTACGTGGATCAAATGCCGAGACTTGAATGCGGCGACCTTCTTTGAACTTGGACGAACGCCCAGAAGCGAAAGGCTTCCATCACAACCCCTCCTCTCCTTGAAGCAGACGACCTCCACTACATCTTCCATGTCCACAAGTGGGTGAGACAAGCACCTACTCGCTTGCATTCCGTGACTTGGATCCACAACGAAGGCCACATTAAAATCCTTCACAACATGCATTCAGTCGCACCGCCACCTGAAGCCACCGGCCACATTGACTATAAGAGCGGGACGGTGCCAGCAGTCTCCACAGTGACTGGTTCGCCATGGCCGAAGGTGACCAGCTCAAGAGAAAGCTAAAGACGGTTTGGGAGGAGAGCGTAGCTGAAGAAGATGGACTGGAGTTGCATCACCAGCAGAAGAGGAGAGGAAGACCCAAGAAGATGACCAAGGAGGACGCGACCATGGAGAGGGGCGAGGTGACGGACAAGGAAGAGGAGTCTGATACCGATGGATCTCCTTCACGAGAAAGAGGAGTAGCGCAAGAGCACGCTCAGATGAGGCGGCACCGGCGCAAGAGCTTTCCACGGAGGGCAGCTATTTAGCTTCACTACAGTTCAAGTTAATTACCAGAGATTACGGTATTATGCATGCAATAATTAGGATTGAAAAAGATACACCCTTAAGATAATCCTGTGTTTTCATGGCTGTTAAGTACACCATATGAATCAAGACTAGTAATTAGATCTTAATTTCGTGCAAATTTATAGCCATGCTCTAAGAGGTGCAGATTTCTCCTACAATTAAATAGGTCCAATAAAATCTCGAACTCAAGTTTTCACACATTCCCCTTATCGGGAAAACTTGAAAAAGTCATCTCCAACCTAAATTTCTAAATCAAATCATCTATTATCTCGATAACTGTTATCTGCAAATCTTTTGTTATTTTGTCGAGTAGAATGAATGGAGAATATAGAATTTACCTTTTTTTCAAAGATTACCCAGGTAATTTATTGGTGTCCTCATTTTCAAAACAGTGCAATTAGTATTATATAGTATGCATATAAACATATTTCCATTGCATAATTCTGAACCTAATATCGACGCACATGTAAAAAAAAAAAAAAAATGTTTATACCACAACATCATCATGATAAGTTTAGGGTTATAATAACACCAAAGTATACACCATAAGAGGTCAATCATTCATATCATTATTTTGTTCCACGAGGATTAAGCTTTGAAGGTTTCTTTGGCCAATACTCCATTGGTTCCCTGTTGTTTTACAGTATCCAATTTAAAGCGAACCAATTCTAGAAGAGAAACGAAAGAGTGTCGATGAATCTTTCTTGGCATTATTTCTATTCTAGCTCTCAACTGGACTTGATTACATGAGTTTATTACTGGTTGTCATCAAGAAAGAAAAAGAAGAGAAAATGTTCCCTACCCTGTAAATTGAGAGCAACAAAGAGTTTAGGATGTAGATCATCCGGACGAACCCCTTGTGGACCAGATTATAACAACTTGTCTTCTGATAACCATCCGACTGACAGTAGAAGATAAAAAAGAGACTGCATGTTAGTGCAAGAAAGCAAAAGAAAGAAAGAGAGAATTCACGATACCGACAGTCCAATACGTGAAGAAATGAGACTGGTTGTCCCCCTCCCGGTTGTCCCCCTCCCGTTGATCATTCACGTGGAAATCCAGAATATATATATATATATATATATATATATATATATGTATGTATATATATGTATATATATATGTGTATATATATATGTATATATATGTATATATATATATATGTATATATACATATATATACATATATATACATATATATACATATATATGTGTATATATATATATATACACACATATATATATATATATATATATACACATACACACACACACACACATATATATATATATATATATATATATATATATATATATATATATATATATATATATATATATATATGTGAAGAACAAACATAACACACCATCTGCCAGTACTTAGATGCCATCCAGCTTGAACGGTGTGAATGTAATTTTTGGGCCCTCTTTCCCCTTTCCTAATTGTGACGTGGCCTGTGCTTGTTTGGTTCTTTGAAACACCTGAAAGCTGCGCTTGCACCATAATACTTTGGACCCTTACCAGCTTCGATTGACACTCGAGCAAACTGCACTTGGAGTTTAAGTACAATACTTTGGTCAGTCACGCATGCGTCAATGCAGTGGTGCCCCCTCGACCATCAGAAGAATGTGTTTACTGAGTTCCAAGTCGGATCAGTGAGTGGTACGTCAAGATATGTTAATGGAAGAATGCAAGCATTCCCAATATTATCATGTATAGGAAGGTCAATATATTAGTAGAGTGATTTCCTTTCGAAAATTTAGTAGACTATCGGATGTGATAGATAAACGGTTTCTTCATTAGCTATTCTAGTATATGAATACACCATACAAGCACACATCAGATGTCAATATAATTGATGATGAATTTAATAAGAAAGACTAACTTTTTGAGAAAATAAAAAAAAACCCTCTACAGTTCTAAGAAACCTATTATCCTTTTACCATAAATCTTTTGCATAGATGTGGGGACCTTCCTTACAAAAAGATAAAACACCAAATGATGATATTTATGGTTTTATCTTTTTGCATATCTTTTGCAACCAACACCAACATGTCTCCCTCACTCGTTGTGCCTTAATTGAGCAAAGCGTGTGATATGCCCGATGTTATGTTTGCTTATGGCTTCCCTTGCTATTATGTCTACCACCACCATTTCGTGCAACATTGAAGCCATAATTTGTTTTCTTTCTCTGATTTCTTTTATTGTTTGTGGCATCCTTCATCGCGCTTGTTTTCCTCCATCATTTGCAGCCTTGGCCGTCGCCCATGTCTTTTTATCGTTCGTGGCATCCTCCATCTCCCATATGACTATCATGACATTCTACGTCTTTGAGATGACAGCCACAACATTCTAAATGGGCGAAGTCTCCTAGATAGCCATGAGATTCCATGCCTTTCACAACATCTTTACCCACTGTATCACTAAGTACCATGACTAACGAAGTCTCACACATGCTCAGGATGGTAAACCAAGTGAGGATGCTACACTCTAAAATATCTCCCGTGCTTTACGAGCTTTAACCAAAGCATATGATGCATATGATGCAACTACTGCATCTTCCTACACCTTTTATGTTCTAACTTTGCAACATGATCGATGTAACCTTCACAGCTAATATATCTGCCTTGAAAGCACGCTGATTGAGCAAACCATTTGAGGTATCTTCCCACGCTTGATGCACCTTAACTTGGAAAAGTGTGTAACATGCCATTCGTTGTCAATTCATCTCCTTGTGCTTGACACATACTAATCGAGCAAAGCATGTGATGCACCTAACATGCCCTTTGCTCTTAATGCATCTCATCATGTTCGACGTGTCTTACCCTAGCAAAGTATGAGATGTGTTGATATAGTTCTTGTGGCCAATGTATTTTCCTATGCTCGATGCATCCTCATCTGAAAAATATGTGACATGCTTGATATGACCTTCATCACCAACACATCTCATACTTAATGCATCCTATTGAGCAAAGCACGTGACACACTTGTCACAGACTTTGGGACCAATATATCTCTTGCATTTGATGCGTCGGTCGTAATAAGACGTATCCAATGCAATGCAGCCAATGCATCTCCCCATACTTGATGGTCACGTGTTCGATGTGACCTTCACGGCTAACGTATCTCTCTGTGCTCGACACACTATAATACTAGATAAACTCACTTCACACTCACCTAACTTTGTTAGTTATTCTAATCCTTTGTGTCATGTACAACGAAAAAGATGATAAAATAAAAATTAAACTAACAATGCTTTAAGAAAGGAGATTTATTTTTATCATTATTAGACATATATTACCAAGCCCACGCAAAGAGGATAGGGAGGAGTAGTGAATTGTATAAAGGGACTCGATATCACAAACACATATCTCGATAGTTAAATCCCCATTATATTGTTTTGCAAGAAGGCGGAGATATAATTACCAATATCTTTTCGTCTAACAAGTGTGATATTACTCAAAAAATAGATTAAATCAAATTAATTATACTAAGTCGAATTGATGATCAATTTTGACCATCTCCATCCGTTTGGTTCGATTATTCATATGTCTTTGTTTTATTGATTAAAGTGAATGGAGATTATGGTGTTTTTTTTTCCCCTCAAGAGACCATGTAATTTATTAGTTTCCTTATATTAAATGAAAGTGCAATTAGTATTATAAGGCGCAGGGACAAAATCTTTAACTAAATTATGCCACAAGATAATTTTAGAGTAAAATTAACAGAGCATGATCCTAAAATTAAACAAGGCATGAGTGATCAATCATTCGTATTATTTATCATCTTTCAAGTTGTAGTTCTTGCGGCTAAGTTTTCTTCCAACCCCCGGGCCCACCATAAAACATCCCGCCATTCTGAACGCGATAGTCAACGCCATAATAACGCTCTCCAAGATCATTTAATTCCCTAAAATTCTTAGGCAATCTGTTATTACCCTGTCCATCCGTCAAGAATATATTCGTGAATTTTGCCTGATTGAGTACGCCACTGCCCATGGGCGGACTTGGTTCATCAAAGGGCGAGTAAACATTTCCATGCATCTGCACCAGGGAACAATCTGCCATGTTATTGAAGATTTCCTTCGGCCAATACCCAACGGGTTCCCTGTCGTTGTACAGCATCCAGTTCGAAGTGAACCGATCCTAGGATGAAATGAAAGAAGAGAGAGTCAATGAATTATCCATTCTTAATGGACAGAGATACAGGAAGAAGAAGAAGACAACTTGTTTAATTGAATATGTAGCTCGTAAACTGACTACTAATCCTCACCAAGAAAGAAAAAAACAAGAGCAAATATTCAAGTCCGTGCTTCAGACGAAAGGAAGAAAATTATCCTACCCTGTAAATCGTGAGCGACAAAGTGCTTAGCGTGTAGACCATGCCAGGGGTTATCCGTGTACTAGTTTGGACAAAACCCGGGCAATCCAGGTTAAAACAACCAGTCTTCTGATAACCATCTGACTAGCAGCAGAATATTGATTAAACAGTCAGGACTAATAAATATCAAAAGAGCATGCAACAAAGCAAAAGAAAGAAACACTCCACGTCGCGACTGCTTACAGTCCAATATGTGTAGAAATGAGCGCGGTCGTCCCCCTGCAGTCCAGGATTCACCTGGAGATCCATAGGGCACGCAAGTGTCAGTGAAGAACACTCAAATTCCAAACTGCAAAAAGCCACTGCTTACCAGCCATCCGGCCTGCACGGTGTCAATGTAATTTTTGGGCCCTCCAGCCCCCTTGCTAAGGACGATCTGGGTTTCGCTTTGTTGGTTGTGTGAAACCCCAGAAAGCTGGAAAACGTCCAGATTTGCGGTTGCGCCATAATACTTTGGTCCCTGACCGGCTGCAAATTCCACTCCAGCATACTGCACATGGAGTTGTCCCAACGTAGGACGTCAGTAACGCATGCATCAAAGCAGTGGTGCTTCGTTGGCCACCAGATTGGAATGTGAAGGTTTTCTTGTTATGCGGTCCGATATCTATAAATAATATATATATGTTTTCTAAAAACTACTTTGATTTTAGAATAAGTTTTTTAAGTGCCTCCAATACAATTTTTTAGCTACCTCTTGAGCTTCTCCTCATTTTCCATTTTGCTATCTAATCTCTCCTCTCCATTTCTCTTCTTGTCTCATGTTCTTTTCCTTTTCAGACCGGCTCAAACAAGTTAGACTGTGAGAAATACAAACGAAAGGTGCAACATGAGAGAGAATAAGCCAAATTACAAGTTCAACTATAATCAGAAGCAGCCGATCATGATGAAAGAAATCTTACGTGATAATCTCCGCTGCTATCTCTTATCTGTGCTTGCAGCAGTTGCATACGGGATTGTATTTGGTGTGCATACTTCCTTGCTCTCATTAAATCCTCTTTCGTTGTCCGCTTGATAAGAACAGTTCCCGTAGGACATAGCTTTGGAAGCGTTTGCTTTATTATTGATACCTTGTTTGTGTTGTCGCTGCGTTTTGGAAACTGTTGCACATACTATGACAACATTAGTATGCTATATTATTCCTAAATAAAGAGGGTACGAAAGACACGCAGTGGGAAAGGAAAAAAAAAAAGGAAACATGATCGATTTATAATCCAAATAGCAATTAATTTACTTCCCAAAGGGAGAGATTCTCATCAAGCTTCAAATGAAAAGCTTTAGGTGAACATGCAGTTGGTTTCTTTTTGCGTTAACCGTTGCAACAAGAAAGTTCAAGTAGTGCATGTAGAACCAAAGGAAATTAAAATTGATGGCTTCGGTAGTTTATATGCCTTACCATACAAACAGATACCAACTGCTGATGCGACTGATTATAAAGTTAATACTTGAAACTAAATTTTGACAAAGTAGAAAAAAAATTCTGTATGGTTCTAGGAAGGCTAATGCATTTCTTTAAAAAAAAACACAAATCTTCCGCTGACCTTAATTAAGAATCGTAAAATGAAGGATGGTATTTGTGCTAATTTTTACCCCAATATTATATATACGTCAAATTTCAGAAAACACAATTTTGATACAATATCATCGATTCTAGTGTAAAGGGATTATGAATAACCTTAAGAAGCAAGAATAATGAATTCATGATGCGTTTTCATCCAATAAAATTAGTATATGTGTTTGATGCAAAACAAGAAAAAAGATATTCATGCGAAGGATGATAGGTTACCTGAAGTGTGTGATTTTTAAGCAAAGGATGATCGAAAGCTGGTTGCTTATAGATATCCACGCAATCGTAGGTAATCCCATACTCATCCTATACATAAAAGAATAAAATTCCATTACTTTCTATCTTTATATCAAAAATTAAATTACAATTAGAAAGAAGATGCTTGCAATCGCCAAAAGGCACATTAATATGCTATCCGAAACCAAAAGCTCATCGTTTGCATCGGTTCTACACAGATTAAAAGCAAGGTTTACACAGGGTTAAGATGAGAACATCTCTTCGGTTACCTTGAAAGATTTCACATAAGGCTTGTTTAGGGTTTTGAGTTCCCTCTCTAACTCACTGTCTTCTTCTTCGGTGAGATCCCATGTGTTATCTCCTGCTGCTGCTTGATTCCGCAGTAGAAAACATACGGCAAGGAAAAGAAGAACTGACCGTCGTCTCCAATCCATGATTTTAGAGTATTGAACACAGATTTCTGGTTGATATTCCTATTTATGCATAATCCTCTAGCAAGTTATTGGAAATATCGAGCTCAAGAAGAAAGAAATATTATAGATATGGCAGGAAACATTAGACAACAAAGAGGCTGAGCAAGGATTAATACTTACCATAGGGTGAAAAAGAAAAATAAAATGTTACTGTAGAAATATGGCGATTCTCTTTCTTGCCTTAATTAAACGCAAATATATCAAACTATACGCTTTTCATTTTGAACGTACGTGTATGATTTACAATATATTTTTGAATGAAATTTCACTGACGGTATGAGATTTTTTTTTTTTGTCTTGGAAAAAAATTAAGAAAGTTTTGACATATTTCAAAATAAATAAAAAACAGTTTTGAGAAAAAAATGATATATATATATATATATATTTAAATATATACCTTAATTAGTTTATATTCCCATAAATCTTAATTATTAACTTTATTATAAGTTCCAAGACTATATAAAATAATTCATATTAGAATCTTCATGGTTTCTGATAAACAATAGGAATGTTTGCATATATTAAAAAACAAAATTTTTATTTTTATTTTTCTCATTTAACATAAAACTTATGTTTGTATATTCTGAAGAACTTTATAATATTTGTTTTCATCCATTGTCAAAGAATGATGAAAAGAAATGATGAATTACAATGTTTTTAAATGGTGTTACAATATTTTTTGCTATTGAACAAAAACACTATATTTGGTTCAGTAAACTAAAATACTATAACTATATTAAAAAATATTGTAATCAGTTTGGTTTGATTTATTTCACTAGGTTTTGATGAGAGAATAATTATTTATGAGAAAAAGATATTTTGGGTATTTAAAAAGGTACAAGCTCTTTGTGGGATATATAAAAACATGAGGCAGAAAATTTTAAAATTTTGGGCTTTTTTAAGGCAATCAACTATCAAATAATATACTTGGCATGATGAATGTACCTGTAAATCTATAATAGGTATCAAATAATATACTTTGCATGATGAACGTACCTGTAAATCTATAATAGTATATCATGCACAGAAAAGGGATTGGAACAAGAATCCTGAACTTGCTTGAGCATTGGACCATGGTACAATGTTAAGTCCATCTCAGTTGATGTAAGACACTAAGAAATTGTACGTTGTGCCTTGGAAATCCTTACTCCAATAGAGGATGTTAAAGCAAAGTATGGTTGCTCAGTCTCCAAGCTCAAGTTACTTAGGATAGGATAAAGATAATGTTGGATTATAAGGGTCCAAAGAGCTCTAGATGAGCTAGTATACTTGAGGGCTTTTATAAAGGGGTTTGATAATCATCGATGGAGTGGGGAGTTAATTTACAAGAGTTGTTTTGTAAATTTGTCAAATGTCACTTGAACATAATGAGTTAGGAAAATCATTGAACGTTATGATTACATCATCATAGTGATCTACATGACTCATTCAAATGTTGATCTACATAGCTCGTTCAACTGATGTGTCAGGTTGACAAGATGATTCAGTGAGTATCATATTTGTAATGACATGTCCCTTAGGTATCCCCATGTCTAATTCTCCATATCATCTATTCAAACATCCTCCCTCCCCCAACTCAAATTGTGTTTTTCTTAATAATTTGTGAATTGGCTCTCTTTTATTGATGGTTTGGGTGAGTCAAGGGTTTAACCAAACACCCGTCATGTGATAGTGACCATTTGTGGCTCATTTTGCTGCATCATTGTTAGAGAAAGTTTCATGACAAATTTGATCATGTCGGGGATAGGAGATACATAGTTATCGAATTGAAGCACATGAAAAACAAGAGACATTTTATGGTCAGAATTTATCATGTTGAAGATAAAGGACTATTCATTATTATATCCAGCTACATCAAACATAAGGGATGTTTCAAAGTCAAATTTGATCGTGTTAAAGATAAAAGATGCTTCATGATTGTATTCTGTTATAAGATAAGAGATATTTATAACCAAATTTGGCCATGTTGAAAATATAATGTGTTTCGTGATCAAATTCAACTATATTAGAGATGAGGGGCTTTTTATAGCCGACTCTAGCTATGTCAAAAGTAAAGAACGTTTCATTATCGGATTCAATCACATCAAAGTTATGTGATATTTTAGGCTATATTTGACCTTATTGAGGGTGAGGGTGTTGAATCTTAGATTTTCATGATAAAATCAATTGAAGTTATGATCTAATAAATATTTAAGTGACACAAGATTATCTTCAATCATAGTCTTATAATTCACCCTCCCTCTTAGTATTGATACGGTCCTAACAGAGGCTACATATTTAGTCATATCATCCAACTTTTATCATTTTCCTACTACCAATTATTGACACCAGAGTTGATTTGATTTCTAAGGACTTGATATAATTGACCTAATGCTTGATCTTTTATGTATCAAATTAGGAGCTTTTAGATCATACATTAGTAGAATTAACAACAAAGCTAAGGGCGATAAAGGACAAACAATGATTGATCCCTATAAAAAGGGAACTTAGACCATCATTCCTCTCTTACTCCATTTGAGAACTCTTAAGTTTTTATAACTGTTGACTTTCTTAGGAACTTTCTTCGTGTATATATATATATATATATATATATATATATATATATATATATATGTATATATATATGTATATATATATGTATATGTATATGTATATATATATGTATATATATATATGTATATGTATATGTATATGTATATGTATATGTATATGTATATGTATATATATATGTATATATATATATATATGTATATATATATATGTATATATATATATATATATATATATATGTATATATATATGTATATATATATATATATATACATATATATATATATATATATATATATATATGTATATGTATATATATATATATATATATATATATATATATATATATATATATATATATATATATATATATATATATATATATATATATATATATATACATATATATATATATATATATATATATATATATATATATATATATATATATATATATATATATATATATATATATATATATATATATATATATATATATATATATATATATATATATATATATATATATATATATATATATATACATATATATATATATATATATATATATATATATATATATATATATATATATATATATATATATATATATATATATATATATATATATATATATATATATATATATATATATATATATATATATATATTGCAAGGATCGCACTAAGAGGGAGGGTGAATTAGTACAGTGGTAAAAACGTTGATGTTTCAAAAAATTTATTTCGATTTAAAAATTTCGTTTCGATGAAAGCCGTATCGAAAATGCTTTAAACTTAAAGATGTTCGTAATGAGTGAGGGCAGTTAGCGAGTAAAGTAATTTACCATATAAATAAAAAGTAAAACAAAAATTAGAAACTGATTTATAGTGGTTCGGTCATTCGACTTACGTCCACTCTCGATTCCTTCTTCGTCGAGGCCACCGACTTTCACTATCGGTCTTCCTTCAATGGGCAAAGACCAACTATCCTTACAGCCCTCTTCTTTTTTTAATAGGTTCTGGAGTTAACCTTTATAAGCCCACTCACCCCTCTCTTATACTTAACCAATACTATTCTAGAGGGGAGGATTTTTCACACAATTACAACAGAATTTTTTCTTTTTTTTGTTCTCAATTAGTATGTATGCTAACCAAAGATGAGAGGGATATTTATAGGCTTCAAGGGGATTCTTGAAGCTAAAATTTGAATCACCCCGAGTTTTCAAGGTACTGGCAGTTCCACCGCTAGTATTGGGCGATACCACCACCCAGTATGCATTGACACTGGGCGGTACCATCGCCTAGTCTGATGGTACCATTACATGACACAATCTCGAAGATTATGTCTTGGAGACCGAGCAACCAATGGTTCCACCACCTATTCTGGCGGTGCCACCGCTTGACCCACATGTTGGGTCACTTGGCCCAACATAACCCAAACTTGGGCCCAATTGACCCCTAATTGAGTTGGCCCAATTTCAACCCAATTATACTTTAAACCTACTTCAATCTAGATAATTATTATAAAGTTTAATCGAATATTATCTGGCATGTCATTGGTTCATTGGCACTTCGTCTGATTCTTCGACGCTTCGTCCTCTCCTGTGGCTTATTGCTCAATTAGTAGTTGACCTCCGCAACTCTGACCTTCTTAGCGCAATTTCGCTCTTCTTGGCTCGATACCCAAACTTAGGGCCCGAAGACTTCTATCGATATGTCGACTGATCTTCCAGCTCGACGTCCAATTTTCTAACATGTTCTCCTCCGGCCCAACTTAGATTCTTCCTACTTTAATTATCTCTTCATGATCGAAGCTAGTCCTATGTCACTCAAAACACATATTAGATCTTAAACACTATTAATTGGTTTCAGCATTCTAACTTCAGTATTGGAGGGATCGAGTTAAAAAATCTCTCTCAGCCTTGATCTTCATACACATGGTGCCTTAGGAGCTTGATACCTTAGATCCATCTTGGAGCCATATTAGATCCATCTCGGAAGTATAATATTTTAATCTCAGAGGCATCTCGGACATTCCTACACACATGGGTCTGGACCACATTGAGCTGACCAACATATCAATGACATTTTTTTCTAATAATTTGATACTAAAAAGAGAGCTCGAGTAAGAATGTTCGCCAACCAAACCTCTCAATAAACGCTCCAACGAGAAGGCTCTACCTCTAACCTACAACACTTTTGCTCATGAGAGGCAACTACTACCCTTCCTAAATGTAGATACGTCCACCTTGGTATAAATGCTAATGAGGTATTAGCATCTACTCAACGGTCCAAGCCCCTCGCCCCAATAGATGAACTTGAGCCACCTACTCATTCCCGTCGAGGTGTTCATGAACCTCGCCCATTAGATGTAGATACTTATGGGCTATTGCAAGTTATTGCTCCACTCCCATCTCAATTAGTCCAACAAATGATGTCGCCATCTAAAGCATAGACAATGCCTGAACTGGTGCCCATTGTAATCTCCCTAATTGACACGATGTTGACATCTTCGGATCACTCGAGGTCCACGGAACTACTAGTCGAAGGAGAACCTTACTCCCTAATAGTGGAGTTCAGTGCACCATTGCATCACCACTATGCTCTGCGTCAATCCGAGACCTAATCGGTGGATTTAATGGATGGCTCCCTGAAGGTCCAACTACAACAAATGGGCCAATACCTAGACGAGATGCAACAAGCATTTTAGGAGTCCAAGAGGGAGAATCTAATCAAACCCACTTCGGGTCGATCCCCATTCACTCAAAACATCCAAGAGAAACCAATCCCAACCAACTTCCATCTCCCATAGCTAGAAGCCTTTGATGGTAGTACCAACCTGGTTGAACACATTGTCACTTTCCATGCCCAGTTGTCTCTCTATGGTACCTCTAATGCTCTGATATGCTACGCATTGCCGATGATGTTGAGAGGCTTGATGTGAAAGTGGTACACTCATTTGAAACTACTCTAGATCAACCCCTTTGCTCAACTCACAAAATAGTTTGAACTCTACTTTCTCAGGAATATACACCTGAGGCCATTAGTGGCATTGTTGCTTGGACTCAACCAAGGAGAGGAAGAGACACTCCAAATTTGTCACTCGATTCACTAATAAAATCTAAAGCATACAAGAAGCTCATCCATCACTCATGATTCAAACTTTTATGATAGAGCTCAGGCCTTCTTGCCTTTTTTAGTCATGGAGGAAAGGTTACTAGCAACTGTATTCAAGGTCCTCTAGAGGATCAACTAATATGTAGCTATCAAGGCAATGGTCTCGAGTAAGTATGAAAAAATACCCAAAAGGCCAAGACATGAGTGACTATTATCAGTCCTGACCCCGAGGTCACCACGGTGAAAAAAAAATGACTAACCTAAAGGCCCGAGTCAACTCCCTTGTATATGACTAAAACAAAAGTCTTTTTATATATAAAGCAAAAAAAGCTCTTAAAAGACTATCAACCAATGTAGATATCATTGGAGAGGCACAACAAATCTACGTATTGTCACATCCATCACAATTATGACTATGGTAGAGGGAGAATTTGAAGATCCATCATAGTGAGAACTTGAAATTAGCAATAACGGAGGGAGGTCCTGAAATCCACCATGGCTAAGGGAAGATTTAAAGCCCACTACATCAGGAAGACCCAAGATCTACTATGAGAGAGAAGGAACATGATATCCATCATGGTAGAAAGAATATTTGAAGCCCACTATGGCAGAAAGACCCGAGATCTATTGTGATGAAGAAGGGATATAAAATTTGCTACAGCGAAAAGATGATTTGAAGCTCGCTACAACAAGGAGACCTGAGATCCACTATGACGGAGAAGAGACATGAAATCTGCTATGATGGAAAGAAGATTTGAAGCTCGCTACGATGGGAATGCTAGTCATAGGTGGCGGGAAATCCTTCAAGGGAGCGACATCTCATGCGCAGCGGAAGAATAAAAACAAAACA
This sequence comes from Musa beccarii, assembly GCA_024322285.1. Classification (NCBI taxonomy): domain Eukaryota; kingdom Viridiplantae; phylum Streptophyta; class Magnoliopsida; order Zingiberales; family Musaceae; genus Musa; species Musa beccarii. The sequence goes on from CM044400.1 coordinate 12,135,049, forward strand.
TCCTAGATTTTCCATAGAAAGCTTCCATCGTCGTGCAAAGATCGGTGCATCAAAAATAAATTCATGAAAACTACATGCGTTAAAGAAAATACCTAGGGAGATCGTATATCCCTGAATCCCTACAGATCTGTAGGAGAAGATGAAGGAGGTTAAGCGTCCTCCTCTCTAGCGGTATCCACACAACAAAAACTGCGATGATGCACCTCTCTCTCTAGGGAGAGGAGAACAGGAGGTGGCTACCAAAAGAAAACCCTCAGCCTATAGAGCTTTGGTTCCCTCCTATTTGTTAGGGATCGAGCGGCACTAAGAGGGGGGGGGGTGAATTAGTACAGTGGTAAAGAACGATAGATTTTTCAGCGATTAACACAAGTTCAGAAACTTCGTACGAATGAATGCAGCGTTTCGTTCGAACCCAGAAAGATTGTGTTTTAACTTTAAAGCATACGTAAGAAGATGAAGATGAAGTTGAGTAAATAAGGCAGCATATGAAAATGGTTTGTAGCAAAGTAAGTTGCGAGAAAGTAAATGCAAATCGATTTATAGTGGTTCGGTCATCCGACCTACATCCACTTCCGAAGCCTTCTCCGAAGAGCCTCCCAACTTCCATTAGCAAATCCTTTTGTAGGGGAAGGACCAAATACCCCTCTTACAACCCTTTTACAAGAGGTTCACACTCTTACAAGTTTTCACAAAGAGAAGGAAATGAGGTGAACATTTAAGCAAATGAAGAACAAGACTTTCCCAAGACTTATTTTCAAAATCTAACTCTCAAAGGGTCTCCCTTTCAGCTGAGAAAGGAGGGGTATTTATAGATCCAAAATGGTTTCAAATTTGGGCTCCAAATTTGAAATCAAATTGAAGTTCCCGGTGCTGGGGCGGTGCTACCGCCTGTCAAGGGCGGTGCTACCGCTTGTCAAAGGCGGTGCATATCGCTTGTCGATCTGGTGATCGACACCACAGGGCGGTACTACCGCCACTAAGCGGTGCTACCGCCTGGCTGGCATTGGTCTGGGCTGTGCCACCGCCCAGCACATATCAACTTCTGGTTTGGGCTGAAAACTCGGCCCAAATCGGTCCCAAACAAGGCCCAATGGGCCCATACTTGGGTTAAAGGATTAACACCTAATCCTAATCTAAATTAATGTGCTAACTACGAAATTAAAGACATTCCTAAGCTATTACAAAGTCCATAAGTCAAGTCTTCTTCCGACGAGCTTCCGACGAACTTCCGGCGGTCTTCCGACGATCCCTCGGAAACCATCCTGCGGACTCTCGGTAAGCTCTCGGACTCCACGATGATTTTGGCGAGTTCCCCCGAGCTTCTTTGGCAAGCTCCGATCTTTCTTGGCAAGCTCTGCGAACTTCCGACGAACTTTCGAAAACCCTTCGGCAAGCTCCCTACTCATTCTCGGCCGGTTCCGGCAACACTCCCAATGAATCTTCGGACTTCCATCAGACACTCGAACTCCCAATGATCCATCACACTTGACTTCGGTCCTTTGTTTCGCTTTACGCCTTCATCCTTATCGTAGTTACTCTTGCACAAACAAACACCAAACACCCTACTCCGATCTAGACAGTTACTACAACATGAATTGATATTCAGTTACCCGGCACGTCATTGGTCAGCGCTTCGTCCGATCCTTCGGCACATCGCCCTCTCTTACGGCTTGTTGCCCAATCGACGGTTGACCTCCGCAACCCCAATATCCATGGTGTAACTCCACACTTCTTGGCTCGATGTCTGACGTCCGAAGCCTCCTGCCGATAGTCGACTGAACCTCCGGCTCGACATCCAATATCCTAACATGATCACCTCCGGCGCAACGTCAATTCCTCCAGCGTCAACTGTCTAATCCTGATCGATAGTAGACCTGCGTAACTCAACACGCAGTTAAACAACAAAACACACTCAATTAGTTTCATCATCAAAATCCGAGATTCAACACTATTTATAGAGGCCCCTTGAAAACCCTAATGGATCTTTTGCCCTATCGGGTATTGGATCTCCATCCAATTACCCAAGCCTCTTGGATTAGTGGGTCTCTACCCAATAATCTCTTATTAGCAATTATTGGATCTCATCTCAGGATCCAATAATTCAGGGGCTTAATGGATATCCAATAAGATAGGGGGTTCAGCGGATATCTCAAATTTGAACCTCTACTCGTCGCAACACCTACCATATGTGTATGACCCTCTAGGCCCAATATCGAGCTGGCCGTGAGTCATACTTGTCAGAACTCCTTCTTACTTAGTGAATTATTATCTCTATAATAATTCACCCAACTCATCGATTGCGGACGTACCAGGCCACTACGCCGCAGCCCCCAGACGATACAAGGGAATCCAATCCTTTGGACCTATTTATCCTCAATTACCATATATCTATAGTCCCTCATCCATCTAATATCCCAGAGACCCTATACCGGGCATGGTGCTGTCAGGCCCATACGGTCTCTCCTCGAGTCTTGCTATTGTCGGATTCTCCCGAAGAACTCTTTCTCTCTTAATCCGAATAACCTTGGCCAAGGATTTGTTCGAGCAAGAACACATGAGATATTCCTCTTATGATACCGAGAGCGGATGATCCTCTATTGACACTCAATAGCCTTCGTAAGGTTGGCTACCATTCCTAATAACTGGTTATACTAGATCTGAAACTTTCCAAACCTATAAGTCCGGTATCAAAGAGTGAAGTACTCATACAGGACATCCTTGGTATCTCAAGTCTAAGGACTAGATACACTACTGGGACTACGGAATTGCTGTCTGACGTGAGATATCAATAACCATCCAGCATTCCGTAGGCGGATCAATCAATGAACTCATTCCCCAATGAGCACCTGCACTGTACCCTTAGTATCCCCACACGAGTAGCTATGAGACCAGCTACCTCCATCATATGGACCGGTATACAGCACACCAGTCTATCCGGTTATCTCGATGTCCTTCTCGAGTAACCTATGACCAAGATAATTCAGGGTCTGTGTTTAAAGGTGAATCAGTCTCATTATCATGATCTCATCACGATTCGATTCCCATTACACAAATATAAGAATATCACAATATATGCAATACGCAAGATAAAGTAATAAAATACCTAATAATAAGCAAAGAGAAAAAGTGCATATCAAGTCACAAGTGCCATCACTCATATGATTAGCTTGCAGGGCACATATGACTAGCAATCTCCCACTTGACCTAAAACCAATCACCTACGTGTCTGATCCCTATCAGACCTCTGTGACGCTCAAAGATAATTTGAGACAATAGCTTGGTCAGTGGATCTGCAATGTTATCTTTGGATGGAACTCTTTCCACTACTACATCTCTTCGGGTCACGATCTCTCTAATAAGTTGGAACCTCCTCAGAACACTTCTGATGAGACCCGGGTTCTCTTATTTGAGTAATCGCCTCGTAGTTGTCGCAATATAAGAGAATCAGCTCTTTGCTGCTCGACATGACTCCCAAATCTGTGATGAACTTCTTCATCTAGACTCCCTCCTTTACTGCCTCTATCGCAGTAATGTATTCCGCTTCTGTGGTCGAGTCAGTAGTAGTGTCTTGCTTGGAACTCTTCCATCATATTACTCCTCCATTCAGGGTGAACACATACCCTGAATTAGACTTGCTATCATCGACATCGGACTGAAAGCTCGAATCCGTGTAGCCCTCAACCCTAAGGCTACTACCTCCATATACTAGTAAAAGATCCTTAGTCCTTCTCAAGTACTTAAGGATACTTTTTACTGCTTTCCAATACTCCAAGCCTGGATCTGCTTGATATTTGCTCGTGACACTCAAAGCATGTGCTATATCAGGCCTGGTACATAGCATAGCATACATGATAGATCCTATCGCTGATACATATAGTATCATATCCATGTGTGCTCTTTCTTTAGGAGTCTTTGGGGACATACTCCTAGAAAGTAATATTCCATGTCTCATTAGTATGAGACCTCTCTTGGAATTTTTCATGCCAAACCTTTTGACAATGGTGTCTATGTACTTGGACTGGGACAAGCCAAGCATCCTCTTGGATCTATCTCTATAGATTCGTATCCCCAATATGTAGGATGCTTCCCCTAAGTCCTTTATAGAGAAGTGCTTAGATAACCAAGTCTTTACTGTGGAGAGCATTCCTACATCATTCCCAATGATCAGGATGTCATCCACATATAATACCTAAAAGGTGATAGTGCTCCCACTTACTTTCCTGTACACACAAGGCTCATCTTCATTATTAACGAAGTCATAAGATCTGATCGCCTCGTCAAATCTTATGTTCCAACTTCGGGAAGCTTGCTTCAATCCATAAATGGACCTAAGCAAATTGCACACCTTATCTGGGTTATCCTTGAACACGAATCCCTCAAGCTGTATCATATACACCTCATCCTTGAGGTTACCATTGAAGAATGCGGTTTTGAAGTCCATCTCCCAGATCTCATAATCATAGTGTGCTGCTATAGCCAATAGAATTCAACTTGCTCTATAGGTCTCTACCTTTCCATCTACTCCAATCTTCTTTTTGAAGATCCACTTACAGCCAATGGGTACAATACCCTTGGGTGCATTAACTGGGTTCCAAACCTTGTTGGAGTATATGAAATCTATTTCTGAATTTATGGCTGCTTGTCATTTCCCAGAGTCTATGCTCATAATAGCCTCCTCGTAGGTTTGAGGATCAATATCCTTAACATCCTCTCTTCTGATATGTCCCACATATCTCTCAGGAGGATGAGATACTCTATCGGACCTACGTAAAGTTGAAACTTGTGTGTTAGGTATCTGGATAGATTCTGGAATGATGCTTGAGCTAGGTTCTCCAACCTCGCTTAACTCTATCATGCTCCCACTGTCTCCACCAAGAATGTTTTCCTTCTCAAGAAACACTGCTCTCTTAGCTACAAAAACCTTTTGGTCCTCAAGGTGATAGAAATAGTACCCATAAGTTTCCTTGGGGTATCCTACAAACTTGCACCGTTCCATTCTAAATTCCAACTTGTCAAGGTTGTGTCTCTTAACGTGGGTAGGGCAACCCCAAATCTTAACAATCTTAAGATTAGGCATCTTCCCATTCCATATCTCATATGGAGTAGATATCACTGACTTGGTTAGAATTCTGTTCAGAAGGTAAGCTGCAGTCTCTAGGGCATATCCCCAGAATGAGATGGGTAGGTCGGCGAAACACATCATGGAACGCACCATGTCTAACAGTGTGCGATTCCTCCTTTCTGATACACCATTAAGCTGTGGTGTATAGGGAGGTGTTCATTGGGATAAGATCTCATAGTCTTTGAGGAACTGGGTGAACTCTGTACTCAAGTACTCACCTCCTCGATCTGATCGAAGGATTTTAATACTCTTTCTTGTTTGGTTCTCCACTTCATTTTTATATTTCCTGAATTTCTCAAAAGCTTCAGACTTGTACTTCATCAAGTACACATGTCCGTATCATTAGTGAAAGTAATGAAGTATGAGTAACCACCTATGGCATGAGTCGACATGGGACCGCATACATCGCTATGTATGAGTTCTAGTAACTCAGTGGCTCTCTCTCCAGATCCACTAAATGGAGAGTTGGTCATCTTTCCCCGAAGGCAAGGTTCACATATCGCATATGACTCATAGTCACATGGATCTAGATATCCATCTTTTAGCAACTTTTGAATCCTTCCCTCGTGGATGTGACCTAGCCTACAATGCCAAAGATATGCATTGTTCACCTCTTCTCGTTTCCTCTTAGACTCACTTACACTCATGATATGTGGAGCTGTATCTAGCATAAATAAACCATTATGCAATGTTCCTCTCGTGATGATCTGATCATCTAATATTATTGAATAACTATTATTCTCAAAAACTAATTTATATCTAACAACAGTCAAACATGAAATTGAAATAATATTTTTGAAATAGAAGGAATATAATAGCATACATCTAATGCAATAATAGCTCCACTAGGCAGATGTAAAGTGACCTTGCCAATAGCCACTGCAGCAACCTTTGCTCCATTGCCCATCTTAAAGTCCATCTCGCCTCTGTTCAATCTCCTAGGTCCTGCCAGAATATGTAATAAATTGTAGATATGATAAGCACTCCCGGTATCCAATACCCATGTGTTATCATAAGATTCTGACAAATAGAGACTGATCATGAATGTACCTGAAGCTTCTTCAAGCTTCTGTTTCGCCCTTTCTGCAATGTACTCTTTGCAGTTTCTCTTCCAGTGCCCGTCTATGCTGCAGTGGGCAGTGGAAGCACTGGCCTTTGTCCTTTGTTGAGTCTTTCTTAGCAACATTTGCTTTACCCATTTTGCCCTTGCCCTTGCCCTTCTTAAGGGTCTTCTCAGCCTTCCTTTTCTTTCTGGTCTCACTAGTGTAGAAAACCGGCTTCTCTTTCTTGATGATGCTCTCTGCTTCTCTCAACATATTGAGGAGCTCTTGGAGGGTCACCTCAAGTTTGTTCATATTAAAATTCATTATGAACCGAGAAAAGGAATCTGGTAGGGACTTAAGCACAAGATCCACACAGGTTATCCTCTAGGACCATTCCTAAACCTGTGAGTTTCTCAATCCACACAATCATCTTAAGAATATGGTTCTGAACCGGTGTCCCCTCAGTCATCCTGGCACGGAAAAGACTCTTTGATATCTCATATCGCTGAGTTCTTCCCTGTTCCTCAAACAGTTTACGGAGATGCAGGAGTATGGAATTAGCATCCATATTTTCATGCTGTCTCTGTAATTCAGTAGTCATAGAGGCCAATATATAACACTGAGCAAGAGTGGAATCATCTAAGTACTTCAATTAACGAGCGATCTCATCCTCGCTTGCCCCTTCGTCGGGCGTAGGGATCACTGTATCAAAGATATACATGATTTTCTCCACCGTGAGAATGATTCTCAGATTACGAAGCCAATCCGTATAATTTGGACTAGTAAGGCGGTTGGCATCAAGCATGCCACGTAAAGGATTTGAAAGTGACATTTTTTGAAATTAAAGATGTAGCAGAAATAAATAACATGCAGTCTTTACAAAAATTAAACAGTTAAGATAAGGACTTCTATCTTAATGTACTCTCACTAATTTTTCACGAGACACACAACACCCTCTGGTATATGAATCGGAGGCCCCCGACGGATCTCTAGTGGGGATCAGGATCCAATCGACGTCTTAACGTAACCTCGAGGGACTCGACCAATCACGTTAAACCCATAAAGGTAGGCAACTCTTGCCAACCACAACTCCTTGTGATTCCTGTCCTGTTCGGCCTCCGAACCATCATGGCCTCGAGGGACTCGACCAACCATGATGTTCGGTTAAGTCATTACCATCGTTACAAGATGAGTCTAATTCGGTGATATACTCTCGAGGGACTCGACCAAGCATACCATGTCCTCAGATTACCAGTGACATCTCTATGTCGTAGATAAGATAGTGAGATGCGATATAGGTGAGTCTCAAGGGACTCAACCAACTCAACCTACGTCGGGAATCGGTTCCTACCTATAACAATGGAACGCCATGTGGGTTAATCTAATTATCTCATGTTTACTGACTTAATATTATTAATGGAGAGGATTTTTGATTTGGTCTCCTAACATAATGTGTCACACACATACGTATTTAATATATATATCTACATCGCATACAATATATATATATATATATATATATATATATATATATATATATATATATCTAGTAGGTGTATATCTAATCACACATCACATGAGCAATCACACCAGATGATCATAGACCACATCCTAATGTGATCAAGCCCGAGCCAGTGGGCCCAATCACTCACATCAAGATCTATGTGTACTTCGACGCATCTCTATGCTCTGTGATCGTCCATCTCGCTTCGTCGGATCCGTCGGTATCTCAACGCATCTCCATGTGTCAGATCGTCCGTCTCGGCCTCGTGAGTCACGCTACCGCTGTGCCTCCTCATGTAATTACAACATAATTACAGACACGCAGGCCTGACAATAAATGAGAAAAGAATAGAGGCTCGTAGGCCCCAATATAATAATCATATGTACACACATCACATCATAGGTCCATGATCATCTGTCCACATCTTACATCACATGTATATGTTATTTTATTGGACTACCAGATAAAGAATATAATAGTTAATTAAACTATTTAATTAACATATTTATTTTTTCTGAAATCAGGGACATAAAGGAAATTTTTGAATTCCTAAGGGATTTTGGTAATTTGATCAAAACGGTATTTTTGGTAATTCTATCAAAAGGGACAGAATATGAAATTTCTGAAATTTCGAGGGGTAAAATTATCTTTTATCCTAAAACCCTAATCCATCACCCTTACTGTGCCTGCGGCTGTCGCCACCCTGCCGGTGGCGCCACTTGCGTACGGGGAGGGCTGCACCGCCGCCGTTGCCCCGCGGGCGAAGCGCCCGCTGCCGGCCCCGGTGGGCACTCTTCTGCGGTGCTGGCCCGCGGGCATGGGTGCTTAGCGTCGGCGCCTCTCTGTGGGGCGCCGCCCGTCGGCCCGTGCTTTGCTGCTTCAGAGCAGCAAAGAAGGTCGCAGCGACCTTGCGGTCATTTGACGAGTGCAGCAAGGGTAGCAACAGTTGCTGCCCTTCCTGGCTCTTTTGCGCCAACAATTTTGGCGTCAAAAGTAGATCCAAAACACAACATACGTAGTTTAAAATCCGATCTTCGCACGAACAACCTGGCTCTGAAACCACTGTAAGAAAATCCACAAGGGGAGCGACATCTCATGTGCAGTGGAAGAACAGAAAATAAAAAACCCCCAGATTTCTCGTAGAAAGTTTTCATCATCGTGTGAAGATGGGCGTGTCAAAACAAATCCATGAAAACTGCATGTGTTAAAGAAAATACCTAAGGAGATCGTATATCCCTAAATCCCTGTAGATCTATAAGAGAAGATGAAGGAGGTCAAGCGTCCTTCTCTCTAGCGGTATCCACACGACAGGAACTGTGATGATGTACCTCTCTCGTTAGGGAGAGGAGAATAGGAGGTGGCTACCAAAAGAAAACCCTCAGCCTATAGAGTTTTAGTTCCCTCCTATTTATAGAGGCCCCTTGAAAACCCTAATGGATCTTTTGCCTTATTGGATATTGGATCTCCATCCAATTACCCAAGCCCCTTGGATTAGTGGGTCTCTACCCAATAATCTCTTATTAACAATTATTGGATCTCATCTCAGGATCCAATAATTCAAAGGCTTAATGGATATCCAATAAGATAGGGGGTTTAGCGGATATCTCATATCTGAACCTCTACTCGTCGCAACACCTACCATATGTGTGTGACCCTCTAGGCCCAATATCGAGCTGGTCGTGAGTCATATTTGTCAAAACTTCTTCTGACTTAGTGAATTATTATCTCTATAATAATTCATCCAACTCATCAACTGCGGACGTACCAAGCCACTATGCCACGGCCCCCAGACGATACAGGAGAATCCAATACTTTGGACATATCTGTCCTCAGTTACCATGTATCTATAATCCCTTATCCATCTAATATCCCAGAGACCCTATACCGGGCATGGAGCTGTCAGGCCCATACGGTCTCTCCTCGAGTCTTGCTCTTGTCGGATTCGCCCGGAGAACTCTTTCTCTCTAAATTCGAATAACCTTGGCTAAGGATTTGTTGGAGCAAGAACACATGGGATATTCCTCTCATAATACCGAGAGCGGATGATCCTCTATTGACACTCAATAGTTCTCGTAATGTTGGCTACCACTCCCAATAACCGGTTGTACTAGATCTGGAACTTTCCAAACCTATAAGTCTTGTATCAAAGAGTGGAGTTCTTATACAAGACATCCTTGGTGTCTCAAGTCTATGGACCAAATACACTACCAGGACTACGGAATCGCTGTCTGACGTAAGGTATCAATAACCATCCAGCATTCCATAGGCGGATCAATCAGTGAACTCATTCCCCAATGAGCACCTGCACTGTACCCTTAGTGTCCCCACACGAGTAGCTATGAGATCAGCTACCTCCATCATATAGACTGGTATACAGCACACTAGTTTATCCGGTTATCTCGATGTCCTTCTCGAGTAACCTATTATCAGGATAATTCAGAGTCTTTGTTTGAAGGTGAATCAGTCTCATTATCGTGATCTCATCACGATTCGATTCCCATTGTACAGATCTAAAGACATCACAATATATGAATGCGCAAGATAAAGTGATAAAACGCCTAATAATAAGTAAAGAAAAAAAGTGCATATCAAGTCACAAGTGCCATCACTCATGTGATTGGCTTGCAGGGCACATATGACTAGCAATTGGTGCCTTGCAAGCCAATCACATGAGTGATAGCACGTATAACATGTACTCTTTTTGTTTATTATTATTTAATTTTTTATCACTTTATCTTGTGTGTTACATATATTATGATGTACATGAATCTATACAATGAGAATCGAATCATGATAAGATCACGATAATAAGACCGATTCACCTTTAAACACAAACACTAAATAATACTGATTATAAGTTACTCAAGAGGGATATTGAGATAACTAGACAAATTATGGATAAAGGACTATAGGTACACGACAACTAAGGATAGATATGTCCAAAGGATTAGATTATCCTATATTGTTTAGGGTTTGTTGAGTAGTGGCCTAGTATGAGTACAGTCGATGAGTCGAGTGAATTATTATAGAGATAATAATTCACTGAGTCAGAAGGAGTTTTGATAGGTATGATTTACAATCAGCTCAATATTGGGTCTAGAGAGTCACACACATTTTTTTAGATGCTGCGACGAGTAAAGGTTCAGATATGAGATATCTGTCGGAGCCCCTATTTTACTGAATATCCAATAAGTCCCTAAATTATTGGATCCTATAGATGAGATCCAATAAGAGCAAATAAGAGATTATTATATAGAGATTCACTAATCTAAGAGGCTTGAGTAATTGGATGGAGATCCTGTTGGGAAATCCACAAGGGGAGCGACATCACATGCGCAGCAGAAGAACAGAAAACAAAACCCTAGATTTTCCATAGAAAGTTTTCATCGTCGTGCGAAGATCGGTGCATCAAAAACAATTCCATAAAACTGTCCATGTAAAAGAAGATACCTAGGGAGATCGTATATCCCTGAATTCCTGCAGATATGTGGGAGAGGATGAAGGAGGTCAAGCGTCCTCCTCTCTAGCAGTATCCACATGGCAGGGATTACAACGATACACCTCTCTCTCTCGGGAGAGGAGAATATGAGGTGACTACCAAAAGAAACCCTCAGCCTATAGAGCTTTGGTTCCCTCCTATTTATAGAGGCCCCCTGAAAACCCTAATAGATCTTTTGCCATATTGGGTATTGGATCTCCATCCAATTACCCAAGCCTCTTAGATTAGTGGGTCTCTACCCAATAATCTCTTATTAGCAATTATTGGATCTCATCTCAGGATCCAATAATTCAGGGGCTTAATGGATATCCAATAAGATAAGGGGTTCAGCGGATATCTCATATCCGAACCTCTACTCGTCGCAACACCTACCATATGTGTGTGACCCTCTAGGCCCAATATCGAGCTTGAGTCATACTTGTCAGAACTCCTTCTGACTTAGTGAATTATTATCTCTATAATAATTCACCCAACTCATCGACTGCGGACGTACCAGGCCACTACCACGTGGCCCCTAGACGATACAAGATAATCCAATCCTTTGGACCTATCTGTCCTCAGTTATCATGTATCTATAGTCCCTCATCCATCTAATATCCCAAAGACCCTATACCGGGCATGGTGCTGTCAGGCCCATACGGTCTCTCCTCGAGTCTTGCTCTTGTCGGATTCTCCCGGAGAACTCTTTCTCTCTCAATTCGAATAACCTTGGCCAAGGATTTATTCAAGCAAGAACACATGGGATATTCCTCTCATGATACAAGAGTGGATAATCCTCTATTGATACTCAATAGCCCTCGTAAGATTGACTACCACTCCCAATGACCGACTGTACTAGATCTCGAACTTTCCAAACCTATAAGTCTGGTATCAAAGAGTAGAGTACTCATATAGGACATCATTGGTGTCTCAAGTCTAAGGATCAGATACATTACTCGGACTATGGAATTACTGTTTGACGTGAGGTATCAATAACCATCTAGTATTCCGTAGGCAGATCAATTAGTGAACTCATTCTCCAATGAGCACCTGCACTGTACCCTTAGTGTCCCCACACGAGTAGCTATGAGACAAGCTACCTCTATCATATGAACGGGTATATAGCACACCAGTCTATCCGATTATCTCGATGTCCTTCTCGAGTAACCTATGACTAGGATAATTTAGGGTCTGTGTTTAAAGGTGAATTGGTCTCATTATCGTGATCTTATTATGATCTGATTCCCATTACACAGATCCATGGACATCATAATATATGCAACACGCAAGATAAAGTGATATAATGCCAATAATAAGCAAAGAGATAAAGTGCATATCAAGTCACAAGTGCCATCACTCATGTGATTAGCTTGTAGGGCACATATGACTAGCAATCTCCCACTTGACCTAAAGCCAATCACCAACATATTTGATCCCCATCAGACCTCTATGACGCTCAAAGATAATATGAATCAATGGCTTTGTCAGTGGATCTGCAATGTTATCTTCGGATGGAACTCTTTCCACTAATACATCTCTTCGGGCTACGATCTCTCTAATAAGTTGGAACCTCCTCAGAACACTTCTGATGAGACCCGGGTTCCCTTATTTGAGTAATCGCCCCGTAGTTTTCGCAATATAAGAGAATCAGCTCTTTGCTGCTCGACATGACTCCCAAATCTGTGATGAACTTCTTCATCTAGACTCCCTCCTTTGCTGCCTCTATCGTAGTAATTTATTCTGCCTCTGTGGTCGAGTCAGCAGTAGTGTCTTGCTTGGAACTCTTCCATCATACTGCTCCTCCATTCAGGGTGAACACATACCTTGAATTAGACTTACTATCATCGATATCAGACTGAAAGCTCGAGTCCGTGTAGCCCTCAACCCTGAGGCTACTACCTCCATATACCAGTAAAAGATCCTTAGTCCTTCTCAAGTACTTAAAGATACTTTTTACTGCTTTCCAATGCTCCAAGCCTGGATCCGCCTGATATTTGCTCGTGACACTCAAAGCATGTGCTATATCAGGTCTGGTACATAGCATAGCATATATGATAGATCCTATCGCTAATGCATATGGTATCATATTCATGTGTGCCCTTTTTTTAGGAGTCTTTGGGGACATACTCCTAGAAAGTGATATTCTATATCTCATTGATATGAGACCTATCTTGAAATTTTCCATGCCAAACCTTTTGACAATGGTGTCTATGTACCTGGATTAGGACAAGCCAAGCATCCTCTTGGATCTATCTCTATAGATCTGTATCCCCAATATACAGGATGCCTCCCTTAAGTCCTTCATGGAGAAGTGCCTAGATAATCAAGTCTTTACTGTAGAGAGTATTCCTACATCATTCCCAATGATCAGGATGTCATCCACATATAATACCAAAAAGGTGATAGTGCTCCCACTTACTTTCCTGTACACACAAGGCTCATCTTCATTCTTAACGAAATCATAAGATATGATCACATCATCAAATCTTATGTTCCAACTTCGGGAAGCTTGCTTCAATCCATAAATGGACTTTAGCAACCTACACACCTTATTTGGGTTATTCCTGGACACGAATCCCTTAGGCTGTATCATATACACCTTCTCCTCGAGGTAGCCATTGAGGAATGCGGTTTTGACATCCATCTGTCAGATCTCATTATCATAGTGTGCTGCAATAGCCAATAGAATTCGAATGGATTTTAGCATGGCTACAGGTGAGAAAGTTTCATCATAGTCAACACCTTGCCTTTGACGATACCCCTTGGCCACTAGCCTTGCTTTATAGGTCTCTACCTTTCCATCTACTCCAATCTTCTTTTTGAAGATCCACTTGCAGCCAATGGGTATATTACCCTTGGGTGCATTAACTAGGTTCCAAACCTTATTGGAGTACATGGAATCCATTTGTGAATTTATGTCTTCTTGCCATTTCCCGGAGTCTATGCTCATAATAGCCTCCTCGTAGGTCTGAGGATCAATATCCTCAACATTTTCTCTTCTGATATGTCCCACATATCTCTCAGGAGGATGGGGTACTCTATCAGACCTATGTAAAGTTGGAACTTGTGTGTTAGGTATCTGAACAGATTCTGGAATGGTGCTTGAACTAGGTTCTTCAACCTCAAATCTATGATGCTCCCACTGTCTCCACCAAAAATATATTCCTTCTCAAGAAACACTGCTCTCTTGGCTACAAAGACCTTTCGGTCCTTAGGGTGATAGAAATAATACCCACAAGTTTCTTTGGGGTATCCCACGAACTTGCACCGTTCCGTCCTAGATTCCAACTTGTCAGGGTTGTGTCTCTTAACGTGGGCAGGGCAGCCCCAAATCTTAACAATCTTAGTTGGAATTCTATTCAGAAGGTAATCTGCGGTCTCTAGAGCATATCCCTAGAATGAGATAGGTAGGTCGACGAAACACATCATGGAACACACCATGTCTAACAGTGTGCGATTCCTCCTTTCTGATACACCATTAAGCTATGGTGTATAAAGAGGTGTCCATTAGGATAAAATCTCATAGTCTTTGAGGAACTTGGTGAACTCTGTACTCAAGTACTCACCTCCTCAATCTGATCGAAGGGTTTTAATACTCTTTCCTGTCTGGTTCTCCTTTTCTTGTTTCCTCGTAGACTCACTTACACTCATGATATGTGGAGGTATATCTAGCATAAATAAACCATTATACAATGTTCCTCTCGTGATGATCGCATCATCTAATATTATTGAACAACCATTATTCTTAAAAACTAAATTATATTCATTAACTATCAAACATGAAATGGAAATAATGTTTTTGATAATAGAAGGAACATAATAGCATGCATCTAATGCAATAATAGCTCCACCAGATAGATGTAAAGTGACCTTACCAATAGCCACTGCAGCAACCTTTGCTCCATTGCCCATCTTAAGGTCCATCTCGCCTTTGTTCAATCTCCTAGGTCCTGTCAGAACCTACAACGAATTACAGATATGATAAGCACTCCCGGTATCCAATACTCATGTATTATCATAAGATTCTGACAAATGGAGACTGATCATGAATGTACCTGAAGCTTCTGCAAGCTTTTGTTTCACCCTCTCTGCAAGGTACTCTTTGCAGTTCCTCTTTCAGTGCCCATCTTTGCCGCAGTGGAAGCATTGGCCTTTGTCCTTTGTTGGGTCTTTCTTGGCAACCTTTGCCTTACCCATTTTACCCTTGTTCTTGCCCTTCTTAAGGGTCTTCTCAGCCTTCCTTTTCTTTTTGGTCTCACCAGTATAGAGAACTGGCTTCTCTTTGATAGTACTTTCTGCTTCTCTCAACATATTGAGGAGCTCTAGGAGGGTCACCTCAAGTTTATTTATATTAAAATTTATTATGAACTGAGAAAAAGAATCTGGTAGGGACTAAAGCACAAGATCCACACACAGGTTATCCTCTAGAACCATTCCTAGACCTGTGAGTTTCTCGATCCACTCAATCATCTTAAGAACATGGTTCTGAACCGATGTTCGCTCAGTCATCCTAGCACAGAAAAGACTCTTTGATATCTAATATCGCTGAGTTCTTTCTTGCTCCTCAAACAGTTTACGGAGATGCAGGAGTATGGAATTAACATCCATATTTTCATGCTGTCGCTATAACTCAGTAGTCATAGAGGCCAACATATAATACTAAGCAAGAGTGGAATCATCTAAGTACTTCACATAACGAGCGATCTCATTCTCGCTTGCCCCTTCGTCGGGCGTAGGGATCACTGTATCAAGGACATACGTGATTTTCTCCGCCGTGAGAATGATTCTCAGATTGCGAAGCCAATCCGTATAATTTGGACTAGTGAGGCAGTTGGCATCAAGTATGCCACGTAAAGGATTTGAAAGCGACATTTTTCTGAAATAAAAGATGTAGCAGAAATAAATAACATGCAGATTTTACAGAAATTTAAACAATTAAGATAAGGACTTCTATCTTAATGTATTCCTATTAATTTTTTGCGAGACATACAACACCCTCCGGTATGAGAATCGGAGACCCCCGGCGGATCTCTAGTGGGGATCAGGATCCAATCGGCGTCTTAACATAACCTCGAGGGACTCGACCAATCACGTTAAGCTCGTAAAGGTAGGCAACTCTTAACAAACACAACTCCTTGTGATTCTCGTCCTATTCAGCCTCCGAACCACCATGGCCTCGAGGGACTCGACCAACCATGATGTTCGGTTAAGTTATCACCATCGTTACCAGATGAGTTTGATTCGGTGATATACTCTTGAGGGACTCGACCAAGCATACCATTACCTCAGGTCACCAATGACATCTCTATGCCATAGATAAGATAGCGAAATGCGATATAGGTGAGTCTCGAGAGACTCGACTAACTCAACCTACACCGGGAATCGGTTCCTACCTATAACGATGGAAGGTCACGTGGGTCCATTTAATTGCCTCACATTTACTGACTTAATATTATTAATAGAGGGGATTTTGGTTTGGTCTCCTAATATAATGTGTCACACACATACATATACATATTTAATATATATATATATCTACATCGTATGTAAATATATATATATATATATATAATAGGTGTATAACTAATCACACATCACATGAGCAATCACACCAGATGATCATGGACCACATCCTAATGTGATCAGGCCCAAGCCAGTGGGCCTAATCACTCACATCTAGATCTATGTGTGCTTCGGCGCATCTCCATGCCCTGTGATCGCCCTTCTCGCTTTGTCGGTTCTATCGGCATCTCAACACATCTTTATGCGTCGGATCGTCCGTCTCAGCCTCGTGAGTCACGCTACCGCTACGCCTCCTCATGTAATTACAACATAATTACAAGCACGCAGGCCTGACAATAAATAAGAAAAGAATAGAGGCTCGCAGGCCCCAATAATAATAATCACATGTACACACATCATATCATAGGTCCATAATCATCTGTCCACATCGTACATAACATGTATATGTTATTTTATAGGACTACTAGATAAAGAAAATAATAGTTAATTAAATTATTTAATTAACATATTTATTTTTCTAAAATCAGGGATATAAAGGGAATTTTTGAATTCCAGGGGCATTCTGGTTATTCGACCATAAGGGATAAAATTAGATTTTTCAAAATTCCTAGGGGTATTTTAATCATTTTGTCAAAAGGGACAGAAACCGAAATTTCTAAAATTCCGAGGGGCAAAATTATCTTTTGCCCAAAAACCCTAGTACCTTTCCCTTTTGCAGAGTTGCGCCGCGGCCACCCCCTCACTGGGCGGCGGCCACTCTGGCCCGGGCGTCTTTGCCCCCGCTATGCGGTATAGCGCCAAGCATAGCGGTCTGTTCGCTAGGCGGCGCTGCCCCTTGCGGGTGCGCCCACATCTGCGAGTAGATCGCCCATAGGCGACGCTGTCCCTTGCGGATTGGTCGCGGGCGGCGCTGGCCCTTGCAGGTGTAGTGCCTGCCGGCGCCCCTACCCATACGGGTGCTTCTGCTCGCGATCGTAGTGCTCGCAAGCGACGTCGATTCTTGCGGGCAGGCCGTCGGCGCAGGCAGCCTGTAGGTGCTGCCTGTTGGCGGTCAAGCGACCTATCGATCGGCCGTGCCTTTGACACACGAGCCACGGGCATCGGCCGCGCGCTGACACGAGCCACCGACCACCATTTGCTTTGCTGTCTGACAGCAAGCAAGGCTACAAGCAGCCTTGCGGTTGTAGCACGAGCAGGCAGCAACTGTTGCTGCCCTTTCTCGCCCTTCGCGCCAACGATTTTGGCGTCAAAAGCAGATCTAAAACACAACACACGCAGTTTCAGATCCGATCTTCGCACGAACAACCTGGCTCTAATACCATTGTTAGGAAATCCATAAGGGGAGCGACATCACATGCGCCGTGGAAGAACAAAAAATAAAACCCCAAATTTCCCGTAGAAAGTTTCCGTCGTCGTGCGAAGATCAGTGTATTAAAAACAAATCTGCAAAACTGCACATGTAAAAGAAGATACCTAGGGAGATCATATATTCCTGAATTCCTGTAGATCTGTGGGAGAGGCTGAAGGAGGTCAAGCGTCCTCCTCTCTAGCGGTATCCACACGATAGGGATTGCAACGATACACCTTTCTCTCTCGGGAGAGGAGAACAGGAGGTGGCTACCAAAAGAAACCCTCAGCTTATAGAGCTTTGGTTCCCTCCTATTTATAGAGGCCCCCTGAAAACCCTAATGGATCTTTTGCCCTATTGGGTATTTGATCTCCATCCAATTACCCAAGCCTCTTGGATTAGTGGGTCTCTATCCAATAATCTCTTATTAGCAATTATTGGATCTCATCTCAGGATCCAATAATTCAGGGGCTTAATGGATATCCAATAAGATAGGGGGTTCAACGGATATCTCATATCCGAATCTCTACTCGTCGCAACACCTACCATATGTGTGTGACCCTATAGGCCCAATATTGAGCTGGCCGTGAGTCATACTTGTCAGATCTCCTTCTGACTTAGTGAATTATTATCTCCATAATAATTCACCCAACTCATCGATTGCGAACATACCCGGCCACTACGCCGCGGCCCCCAGACGATATAGGGAATCCAATCCTTTGGACCTATCTGGCCTCAGTTACCATGTATCTATAGTCCCTCATCCATTTAATATCCCAGAGACCCTATACCGGGTATGGTGCTGTCAGGCCCATACAGTCTCTCCTCGAGTCTTGCTCTTTTTGGATTCTCCCGGAGAACTCTTTCTCTCTCAATCCGAATAACCTTAGCCAAGGATTTGTTCGAGCAAGAACACATGGGATGTTCCTCTCATGATACCGAGAGCGGATGATCCTCTATTGATACTCAATAGCCCTCGTAAGGTTAGCTACCACTCCCAATGACTAGTTGTACTAGATTTGGAACTTTCAAACCTATAAGTTCGGTATCAAAGAGTGGAGTACTCATACAGGACATCCTTGATGTCTCAAGTCTAAGGACCAAATACACTACTGGGACTACGGAATCGCTGTCTGACGTGGGGTATCAACAACTATCCAGCATTCTGTAGGCGGATCAATCAGTGAACTCATTCTCCAATGAGCACTTGCACTGTACCCTTAGTGTCCCCATACGAATAGCTATGAGACCAGCTATCTCCATCATAAGAATGGGTATACAGCACACCAGTCTATCCGATTATCTCGATGTCCTTCTCGAGTAACCTATGACCAGGATAATTTAGGGTCTGTGTTTAAAGATGAATCGGTCTCATTATCGTGATCTCATTATGATTCGATTCCCATTGCACAGATCCAAAGACATCATAATATATGCAACACGCAAGATAAAGTGATATAATATCAATAATAAGCAAAGAGATAAAGTGCATATCAAGTTACAAGTGTCATCACTTATGTGATTGGCTTGCAGGGCACATATGACTAGCAGATTCAGTACCCAATAGGGCAGGATCCATTATGGTTAAGTTGATAGGGGGCCTCTATAAATAGGAGGGAACCAAAGGCTCATAGGCTAGAGCTTTCTTGGTTGCCATATCCTATTCTCCTCTTCATTTGAGGAGTATTTTTAAAGCCCTTGTTGTGTGGATCACTGGTAGAGAGGACGCTTGACCTCCTTCATTCTCTCCTATAGATCTGTAGGAATTCAGGGATATACGATCTCCCTAGGCAATATCTTTCTTATGTATAATTTTTAGTTTTGTGGATTTTTATGCACCATTTTTCACACGACAACGAAGCCTTTTGTGGAAATATAAGATTTTTATTTTTTTTATTCTTCCACTGCACATGTGATGTCGCCCTTAGATTTTTCAATAGGAAAAATTCAAAATCCACTACAATGGAGAAGGGACATGAAATCTATTATGACAAAAAGAAGATTTGAAGCATACCACAGTAGGAAGACTCGAGATCCGCTATGGTGAAGAAGGGATATAAAATCCACCATAACAAAAAAAAGATTTGAAACCCATAACAAAAGGAAGACCCAAGATTCACTATAGTAGAGAAAGAACATGAAATATGCCATGATGAAAAGAAGATTTGAAGCCTGCCATATAGGAAGACTTGAGATCCTTTACAACGAAGGTATAAGGCCAAATGTGCATGAGATGTGTAAGCTAGAAAAACTCGATCTGCATTAAGATAAATCTAATATGATAGAGGTGTAAGGACCAATACACCCAATATATGTGAGTCAAGAAAATCAGACATGAACTAAGATAAATGCGCTACGACGGAGGTGCAAGACCAAATGCACCTTAGATGCATGAGTCAAGAAAACTAAATCAACACCAAAATAAATCCGCTATAATAGAAATGCAAGGTCGAACACACCTGAGACACATGAGTCGAAAAAACCCAATCGGCACCAAAATAAATCCACTATGATAGAAGCATAATGCCAAATGCACCTAAGATGTATGAGTTAGGAAACCAAACCAGCATTGAAATAAATTCACTATGATGGAGGTGCAAGATCGAATGCACCCAAAAGGTATGAATCGAAAAACCTGACCAGTCTGTTGTAGTAAAGGCATAAGCCAAATGTGTGTAAGATGTGTGAGTCGAGAAACTTGATCATCGCTAAGGAAAAATTGCTACAATGAAAGTATGAGCCTAGTGATCCTAAGACACCTAAATTGGGAAAACTCAACCCACAAAATGAGAACCTCAAACATTCCCACGATGAAAAAAAAATCAAACTGCATGCTTCAAATCCCTCTTGCAAGAGTCCCAAAGCATGCCTTCAAGAGAGATAAATGATAGAAAATTTATCAATAGTTGATAAGCAGTCGTCATATGTCATCCAAGTCATCCACCTATGTATATAAAGATTTAAAATATAAAAACACAAGCGTCTTTCTCATCCATTATAGCAAGGAAGGTAACCACAAAATTCCTTCTTTTTCTTTATAATAAGGAAGACAATTCTAAACTTTTTTTTTCTTTATAACAAAGAAAGTAATCATAAACTCTCTTCCCTTCCTTTATGACAAGGAAAGATATCATAAACTTTATTTTCCTCCTTCAAGGTATAAAAACACGTCCTAAATAAGGAAATGAAGGAGGGCTCACTTTTTTTAATTTCTCAAACTCACATTTAGGGACATCGAATTACTAACTTGAGCATTGAAGGGACTGAGTCAGAAAACCTCTCCCAACCTCAATCTTAATGCAGGTGATGCCTCGAGAGCTCGACACCTTAGATCCACCTTAGAGCTACCTTGGAACCATCTCGAATCTATTTCGAATCTACCTCGAAGCTATCCCGGATCCACCTAGATGCCATCTCGGATCATGATATTTCAATCTCAAAGGTACCTTAGATATTTTTACATACATAGTGCTAGTTATATAGGTGCCCTACATCAATCTCTTTACTTATGCTTATTGGCATTTTCTCATATTATTTGGATGTATATTGTGATATCCTTGGATCTGTGGAATGAGAATCGGATTGTGATGAGATCACAATAATGAAACTAATTCACCTTTAAACATAGTCCCTAAATAATCCCAGTCATAGGTTACTCAAGAGGGACATCGAGATAACCGGATAGACTGGTGTACTGTATACCCGTTCATATGATGGAGGTGGCTAGTCTCATAGCTACTCGTGTAGAGACACTAAGAATATAGTACAGGTGCCCATTGGAGAATGAGTTTACTGAAAGAATCTGCTTACGGAATGTTAGATGATTATTGATACCTCACATCAGACAACGATTCCATAGTCCCAGTAGTGTATCTGGTCCTTAGACTTGAGATACCAAAGATGTCCTATATGAGTACTCCACTCTTTGATACTGGACTTATAAGTTTGGAAGTTTCAGATCTAGTACAACCGGTTATTGAGAGTGGTAGCCAACCTTACGAGGGCTATTGAGTATCAATAGAGGATCATCTGCTCTTGGTATCTTGGGAGGAATATCTCATGTATTCTTGCTCAAACAAATCCTTGGCCAAGGTTATTCGGATTAAGAGAGAAAGAGTTCTCTGGGAGAATCCGATTAGAGCGAGACTCGAGGAGAGACCGTATGAGCCTAACAACACCATGCTCGGTATAGGGTCTCTGGGATATTAGATAGATGAGGGACTA
Organism: Musa beccarii; assembly: GCA_024322285.1. Taxonomy (NCBI): domain Eukaryota; kingdom Viridiplantae; phylum Streptophyta; class Magnoliopsida; order Zingiberales; family Musaceae; genus Musa; species Musa beccarii. Next base: position 12,157,291 of record CM044400.1, read on the forward strand.
TAGATACATGGTAACTAAGGACAGATAGGTCTAAAGGATTGGATTCTCTTGTATCATTTGAGGACTACGGCATAGTGGCCTAGTACGTGTGCAGTCGATGAGTCGGGTGAATTTTTATAGAGATAATGATTTACTAAGCCAGAAGGAGTTTTGATAAGTATGCTCATGGCCAGCTCGATATTGGGCCTAGAGGATCACACACATTTGGTAGGTATCGCGACGAGTAGAGATTCGGATATGAGATATCCGCAGGAGCCCCTAATTTATTGGATATCCATTAAGCCCCTAATTATTAGATCCTAAGATGAGATTCAATAAGAGCCAATAAGAGGTCATTGGGTAGAGACCCACAAATCCAAGAGGCTTGGGTAATTGAATGAAGATCCAATACCCAATAGAGTAAGATCTATTAGGGTTAAGTTGATATGGGGCCTTTGTAAATAGGAGGGAACTAAAGGCCCATAAGCTAGGGTTTTTCTTAGTAGTCACCTTGTATTCTCCTCTCCCTAAGAGAGGAGCATTGTTGCAGCCCCTACCGTATGGATTATCGCTAGAGAGGAGGACATTTGAACTCCTTCATCCCGTCCTACAGATCTGTAGGGATTCAAAGATATACGATCTCCCTAGGTACTTTCTTTTTACACATGTAGTTTTATGATTTGTGGATTTATTTTTGACGCATCGATCTTCGCATGACGATGGAACCTTTCGTGAAAATCCAGAAGTTTTGCTTTTATGTTCTTTCGCTGCCCATGAAATGTCGCCCATGGATTTTTCAACAATGGTATCAGAGCCAAATTGTTCATGCGAAGATCGGATTTTAAACTGTATGTATTGTGATTTAGAGAGGCTTTTAACGTCAAAATTGTTGACACAACAACAAGAAATGGGTAGCAACTGTTGCTACCCTCACAAACTGGTCAAAGGCTACTTGCAGCCTTAGCTGCCGCTGGCGGTCTGCATGCAGTCGGCTGATGGTCTACGGGCCGCAGGCAGGCAACAGCTGCAAGCTGCCTACTAAGGCGGCATATCTGCACGTAGGCACTACGCCTGCCTGCAAAGGGCAGTGTGCCCCGGAGCGAGCCACCCACAATCGCACCGGGAGGAGCGCCCGCTCGCGGGCAAGGGCAACGCTCTCTTGTAGTGTCGGCGATGCCCGCAAGGGCTACTAATGACCGTCGCCACGGGCACACCACCCACAACGGCATCACCCAGCTAGTGGGCGAGCTAACCGTAGGGACGTGCACCCGCAAGGACAGTGCCTACATGGGCGGCGGTCGTCGGCGGACAAATCGCCAGCAGGCGCTGTGCCTGCGGGTAGGGGTGGCGCGCACGCCCGCAATTGCCGCCGCCAGCAGGGTGGCAGTGGTCGCAGCGCAAGCAAAGTTGGGGATTAGGGTTTTCGACCAAAAGATAGGTTTGCCCCTCGAAATTTTAGAAATTCTAATTTCTATCCCTTATGGCCGAATGACCACAATACCCTTCAAAATTCAGAAAATTCCTTACATAACCCTGATTTCAGAAAAATATTAGTTAGTTAAAAGTTTTAATGAACTATTATTATTTATCTAGTAGTCTTATATAATAACATATATATGTAATGTATAATGTAGACAAATGATTATAGATTGTGTGATGTGATGTGTGTACATGTGATTATTATTATCTGGGCCTGTGAGCCTCTATTTTTCTCGTTTATTATCGGGTCTGCATGCCTGTAATTATATTGTAATTACACAAGGAGGTGCAATGGGAGCGGGACCCACGAGGTCGAGATGAACAATCCGACATATTGTCACGTGGCCATTATTACCCTCTCCCCGCAAAACCGGTCCAACAGAGTGCGCAACGAAACCACACACGAGGAGGACGTTAGTGACCCGGACAACACTGGCACGGGATTGCGAGAGAGGATCCTCCCCTGATGGGAGCAGGGGCATCGCACCCACCACAATGGGCTCCAAGCCACTAGACTCAAGGTGGGCCTTAATATCACCCCACTAAACCGGTTCATTAGGGTGTGCAACGCCAACGCTTATAAGGCTCAAGACCTCCTCTTTCCTTACCAATGTGGGACTAAATGCACGGCTATCTACCCCCTCTGGGGCGCACCCCCACCTGGAGTGCTCGACATGATACCCCCTCTGGGGTGATCACCATGACATCCTTGAGAATTCACCCTGCCTATCCCCTTTGGGGGCTTGGCATGACATTCTCCCCCACCCAATCTCGTGACGTCCTCGTCACGGACTGGCCACCCTGCTTACCCCCTCTAGGGCGCTCGACATGGACACCCCCTCTGGAGTGATTGGTAAGGCCAAGGGTTCCTCTGATACCACTTCTCACATGGCTATTACCCTCTCCCCGTAAAACTGGTCCAGCAGAGTGCGCAACGGAACCACACACATGAGGAGGACATTAGCGACCCGAACAACACTAGCACGGGATTACAAGAGAGGATCCCCCCTGATGGGAGCAGGGGCACCGCACCCAACACAATGGGCTCCAAGCCACTAGACTCAAGGTGGGCCCTAATGTCACCCCACTAAACCGGTTCATTGGGGTGTGTAGCGCCAATGCTTATAAGGCTCAAGACCTCCCCTTTCCTTACCAATGTGGGACTAAATGCACCTTGCCTACCCCCTCTTGGGGTACACCCCCTTTGGGGTGCACAGTTGCCTACCCCCTCTGGGGCGCACCCCCACCTAGGGTGCTCGACGTAATAACCCCTCTGGGGTGATCACCATGATATCCTTGAGAATTTACCCTGCCTACCCCCTTTGGGTGCTTGGCGCGATAGTATGGAGATGCGTTGAGATGCCGATAGAACTGACGAAGCGAGATGGACGATCACAGGGCATGGAGATGTGCCGAAGCAAACATAGATCTTGATATGAGTGATTAGACCGACTGGCTCGGGCTTGATCATATTAGGATGTGGTCCATGATCATCTGGTGTGATTACTCATGTGATGTGTGATTGGTTATACACATACTAGATATGTATATATATTTGCATGCGATGTAGATATATATTAAATATGTATATATGTGACACATTATATTAGAAGACCAAATAAAAAATCTTCTCTATTAATAATATTAAGTCGGTAAACGTGAGGTAATTAGATTAACCCACGTGGCCTTCCATCGTTATAGGTAGGAACCAATTCTCGGTGTAGGTTAAGTTGGTCGAGTTCCTCGAGACTCACCTATATCGTGATTCGCTATATTATCTATGACATAGAGATGTCACTGGTGATCTGAGGACATGATATGCTTGGTCGAGTCCATCAAGGGTATATCATCAAATCAGACTCATTATGTAACGATGGTGATGACTTAACTGAGGTTGGTCGAATCCTTCGAGACCATGATGGTTCGGAGGTCAAACAGGATGAGAATCACAAGGAGTTGTGATTGGCAAGAGTTGCCTATCTTTACAGGCTTAACGTGATTTGTCGAGTCAAAATATAGTTAAGGATAATTGATCTTCCAAATTCCAATTGTGCTAGTTCAATTGCACTACTAGAATCTTGAACAAATTTCTTCAACATAGATATCAGGTTCATAATTATCTCAGAGATCTCAAATGTTCCAACATATCTTAAACTCGAATCATCATGTATTTCAAATCTCTAACACCTGTTCCTTCCAAAGGAAAGTAAAACATGATGATCAACTTAAAATTCTAAGTCAAGTTATAAAGTCATTTTGGTTTGTTGAGTAATGCGACTGGAGATTATGGAATCTCTATTTTCTTTTTTTCTATTAGGTTACCCCATGTAATTTATTAGTGTCGTCATCTTCAAAACAGTGCAATTAGTATTGTATGGTATACATATAAACATATTTCCATTGCATGGTATTACATAGTATGCAGCTACTCCGAGCCTTATGTCGACTCATATGGGCATAAACTCTTATACCAAAAGGTCAAGATGATAAGTTTGGGGTTATATAAACACCAAAGCATACACCACAAGAGTTCAATTTTTCGTATCATAGTTTTGTTCAGGGAGATCAAGCTCTCCTCCAACCTCCGGGCCCACCGTAAAATAACGTATGAAGATCCGAGTAAACGTCATTAATTTCCTTGTAATCCGTCACCTTTTATGTTATTACAATGTCCATCCGTCGGGAGAAATCGCATGAATTTGCATCGTCAAGGGGCGAGGAGACTGCCATGTTGTTGAAGATTCCCTTTGGCCACACAGGTTCCCTATCGTTCTACAAAAAGTGAGCCCATCCTGAAAACAAAAACAAAACAAAAACAAAAAAAAACGGAAGAGTGTAAACGAATCTTTCTCGGTGATTATTTCTGTTCTAGATTTCAATTGGACTTCACTACGTGAGTTTAGTACTCGTTCTCATCAAGAAACGAAAAGAGGAGCGAGTGTTCCCTACCAGTTTAGTTTGTAGATCGTGTCGGGGGTCAGCATAGGACTGATCTGGATGAACCCCTTGTCGACCAGGTTACTACCAGTCGTCTGATAACCATCCGACTGCTTGCAGAAGATCAAAAGAGAATGCATGTTAGTGCATGAAAGCGAAAGAAAGAAGAGATAATTCACGATACTGACAGTCCGATATGTGAACAAATGAGTCCCGTTTATGATTAACCTGGAGATCCAGAATATATATATATGTGTAGAGGTGTAATGTGGGTAATAAATGGGATGTGACGTAAGCCCATACCGCCTGCATCCGGATGACGCCTCCTGTCCCGCACACAACTGACTGTGACCAAGGTTGACCGACAGATATGACACCGCCTGCCCCTCGCAGGCCGCACGGTCGCCGAGACATGTCACCATCCCACAGGGGTCAGGTCCTCGGCATGCTATCAGACGCAATCAAAGGCACGACATCACAAGGACATCAAAGAACAAGCAACCTGGTTCATATAAACCCCTGCAAATGAACGTAATTGGGGACTTCTCTTCTTCTCAATAAGCAAACATCCTCAAAGACTATCTTTACTGACTTGATCGTCGGAGGGGTCAGGCGGAGTTCTTCCCGACCTGACCTTTGTGCAGGAACAAAGGCGAGGTGCGACCACCAGAGGAGCCCTCGCCGTCGCCTCAGACTCTAAGGACGCGACCCGGAGATCTCCTCCACATTTGGCCCAAACCCAGCCGCGACGGTCCCGAGGCCACGGCATAAAGTTGTTTACACTAACAGATTGGCGCTAGAAGGAGGGTCGATATCAAGAGGTCCGCCGGGCAGCCCAGGCGAGCCCATGCTCGCGGAGTCACACTTGGCGGGAGCTCCGGCAGGAGGCTCCCCCCATAATGATCCCTGAGCGGAGGACCCCGTTGTCACCACGGAACGTTATTGGCCGCTGTTCAATGACCCGGGCCTGCTCCCGCCCGGTGTCGCCGCCACCAACCCGTCGCCCGTATCGGCTGAGGCCTTCCAGGACCTCGCCCGCCAAGTTCAGACTTTGGCAGGGATGGTGCAGACATTCATCCCGCCTGTGCCCTTATCTACGCCGCCACCCGAGGTGGACCCGCCATTCCGGTCAGACCCACCTGCGCCGATCCACCTGACTTCCTCGGCACTCCTGACCCTACCTCGGACACGACAAGTTCCGTTCGAGGGGCAGGCGGTGGATGATCCAAGCAACCATCCCGATCCCGAGGTATTATCCTCAGACTCGGCCGACTCCCTCCGAGCCCAACTGCGCCTCGTCAACCAACGGTTCGACGAGGTACAGAGGGAGGTGCGCAGGTCCAAGGAAAAGCCGGGGGAAGGCGTGTACGGGGGATCGCCGTTCACCCCTGAGATACAGGATCAACCGATTCCCTCGAACTTCCGTCTCCCCTCCCTTGATGCATATGACGGCGCTGCCGACCCGGCGGAGCACGTGGCCACCTTCCGCGCCCAAATGGCGCTCTACGGCACGTCGGACGCCTTGATGTGCCGGGCATTCCCACAATCTTTGAGGGGCCGCCCAACCCGAACACAGTCTGATGGTCTTAAGGCCGGGGCATTCTCATCCTTTGACCAGCTCGCAAAAGATTTCAAGCTTAACTTTCTAGCGTATGCAAGGCCGAAGCCATCCGTTGCGCTGCTCCTAGGACTCAACCAACAAGACGAGAAGCCTCTTTCCCTCTTTGTGAATCGTTTCGCCATGGAGATTCGGAAGTTGCCGGATACTCACCCCTCTTTATTGATGCAGGCGTTCATGATCAAGTTACGACCCTCTAGGTTTTTCTGGTCCCTTGTGGAGCGACCCCCGGTCACGGTTCCCGAGATGCTCCAACGAGCAAACCAATTCATTGGGCGGAAACTTGGATGGCCGGGAAGCGCGAGGAGCGCAAGAGACCTCGGCCCGAGGCCCCACAGCAGCGGTCGGCTCCCACACCGAGGAATAGGGCGGGCCGACTCGGCCTGCGGATCCCGAGGTCCCCCCACACCGCGTTGGGTCATTCAAAGACCGAAATAGTTCTCCAGATAAGGGAGAAGGGGTTGCTTAAACCCCCCACCCCGATGAGGGGTCCCCTTGGACTGCGAGATCAGTCCAGATATTATCGTTTCCACCGACAGCATGGACACGACACCGAGGAGTGCTATGACCTGCGCCGACAAATCAATGAGCTCATCCGCATGGGGCACCTGGGCCGCTATCTCCGCCAGGCCGGGAACTTGTCGCCGCGCCCCGAGGGCCCCATCGAGCGACAGATTGACGTTATAACCGGTGGTCCCACCGCTGGGGGAGACAGCATGGCCGGGCGAAAGGCGTATGCCCGAGCGGCTCCTGGCGAGAGCTCCAGACAAGGGTCTGCTCCTGAGGTCACATTTCCGGCCGAGGAGCCAAAGCAATCTGAGCACGATGATGCGTTGGTAATAACCGCGAGGATTGCCGATGCCCAAGTTAGAAGGATCATGATCGACATAGGAAGTTCGGCCGATGTGCTCTACTTCGATGCTTTCGAGAAGCTCGGCCTGAATAGAGATGCCCTGGAGCCAATGCGCTTCGCCCTCACTAGATTCACTGGCGATGCAATTTCGCCGTTGGGGTCAGTTACCTTGCCCCTAACTCTGGGAGACCCGCTGAGGACGAAGATGGTAATGACGGCATTCTTGGTCGTCGACTTGCCCACTGCATACAATGTGATACTTGGGCGACCGACCCTCAACAAGTTTAGAGCGGTCGTATCCACCTACCACCGGACAGTAAAGTTCCTGACCCAAGCTGGGGTCGGCGAAGCCAGGGGAAGTCCCCTTGAGTCCAAGCGGTGTTACTTGACAGTGATTTCATTGCACAAGCGGCCGAGGGCCAACCTGCCCATGGAAGACCCCAGGGACGCGAAGAAGCCGGCCCAGCATCCCGAGCCAACGGAGCCAACCATTAGCGTGCCTTTACGTGAAAATCGACCAGACCAAACGGTCTGGGTCAGGTCGGAGCTCCCTAAGCAGAAGCAGAGGTAGCTCGTCAACTTCCTGCAAGAAAACGCTGACGTTTTTGCTTGGTCCCCAGCGGATATGCCAGGAGTCGACCCCGAGGTCACCCAACACTATTTAAACATCTCGCCCGGGGTGCGCACAGTAAAGCAGAAGCCCCGGCCATTCGCCCCCGAGAGGCAGTTAGCTGTCCGAAAGGAGGTGGAGCACCTCCTGGCAGCAGGCTTCGTGGAAGAAGTCAAGTATCCGCGATGGCTCTCTAATGTAGTCCTCGTAAAAAAGCCCAATGGGAACTGGAGGATGTACATTGACTACACCGATCTTAATCATGCATGCCCGAAGGATTGCTATCCCCTCCCGAGGATCGATCAGCTGGTCGACGCCACCTCGGGTCATGCTCGTCTGTCATTCATGGACGCCTTCTCCGGCTACAACCAAATCAGGATGGCGCCCGAGGATCAGGAGCACACGGCCTTCCTCACCAATCAGGGAGTATTCTTCTACAAGGTTATGCCCTTCGGGCTAAAGAATGCCGGAGCCATGTATCAGAGAACCATGAATAAGATGTTCGTCGAGCAGATTAGGCGAAACATAGAGGTTTATATTGATGACATGATCGTGAAGAGTCGTGTGGCCACAACTCATTTGGACGATCTGGCAGAGGCATTCTCCACGCTTCGAAAATATGGCATGCGCCTCAACCCCTCAAAGTGCGCATTCGGTGTTAGCTCGGGTAAATTCCTTAGGTTTATCATATATGAAAGGGGAATCGACGCCAACCCGGAGAAGGTCCAGGTGATCATCGACATGTAGGCACCACCAACGGTCAAGGAGCTGCAAAGGCTGAATGGGAGGCTAGCCGCTCTATCTCGGTTCCTCTCCCGGTCAGGCGATCGGTGCCTCCCCTTTTTTCGTGCCCTGAAGAATCTGAAAAGTTTCAAATGGACTACGGACTGCAAGGAGGCCTTCAGCTGCGTAAAATAGCATCTGTCTGACCTCCCTCACCTCGCTTTTGTCTCCTCTAGGGAGAAGCTCAGCGTTTACCTGGCCGCCTCCCCACATGCGGTTAGCTCCGTTCTGATCAAGGGGACCCCGAAGGAGCAGATGTCGATCTATTATATCAGCCACGTCTTGAATGGTCCCGAGGAGCGATACTCGCCGATTGAGAGGCTGGCATTAGCCCTCGTATTGATGGCTCAGAAGCTACGCCCTTATTTTCAGGCTCACTCGATCGAGGTAATCATAGACCAGCCACTTTGACAGATTTTGGCTAAGTTCGACTTGGCAGGTCGCCTTCTTAAATGGTCGGTGGAGCTCGGCGAGTTCGACATCTAGTATGTGCCAAGGACCGCCATCAAAGCCTAGGTGGTGGCCGACTTTATCTCGAAGATGGTCCGACCTGAAGGCGACAACCCCGAGCCGGCCGACGCAGGATGGCTCCTGCGCGTAGATGGGGCATCATGCTCAAAGGGTGCGGGGGCCGTGTTGGTGTTGCAGGCTCCCGATGGTCGCCTATTCGAACGTTCCCTCCGCTTTGGCTTTAAGGCCACGAACAACGAGGCAGAGTATGAAGCTCTCCTAGCTAGACTCAGGCTAGCCACCGAGATGCAGGTGGGTGCCCTGCATGTCCATACTGACTTGCAGCTCATGGCCGAACATCTCAACGATGGGTACGAGGCCCGTGATCCCACCATGTCGAGGTACCTAGCGGAGGTAAAGAGCTTGATCACCAACTTCTCCAGCTTTTCATTATCTAGGATATTGAGTGGCCAGAACGAGTGGGTGGATGCGCTCGCCAAGCTGGCTTTGAGGTCGGGCCCTGAGGATGAGCCCGATGTCGAGGAACTCCCCTTCCGCACAATCACAGTGGCCGCGGTAACGACGACCGATGCACCGATGACATGGGTGCAGGAGATGCTACAATTTATGCGGCACGGGATATTGCTCGACGATCAAGTTGCAGCTCGGCGTCTGTGCCGCGCCCAGGCATGGTACTACGAGGTCAACGGCCGGCTCTATAAGAGGTCGTTCTCGCGCCCCCTCTTACGGTGCTTGGATCCCAACGAGGCACAGTCGGTGCTTGCCGAGGTCCATGAGGGGATCTATGGAGAGCACATAGGCAGCCGCACCTTGGCATTAAGGATACTCCGCTAGGGCTACTACTGGCCCACCATGTGCCGAGATGCCCGGACCTATGTTCAGTGATGCGACGCGTGCCAGAGGCACACTTGGATGCCTCAGCAGCTTACAGTCCCGCTCACACCTGTGGACTATGTGTGGCCTTTCGCGTAGTGGGGCATGGACCTCCTCGGGCCATTCCCCCCGGCCTCTGGGCAGAGGAGATACATTATCATTAGGGTAGATTACTTCACCAAGTGGGTCGAAGCCGAGCCACTGGCGGCGATTACAGAGCGCCAGATGGAGAAGTTCGTATGGAGAAATATCGTGACTCGGTTCGGCCTGCCTAAGGCCATCATCACCGACAATGGGACTCAGTTCACCAGTGCCCAGTTTAAGGAGTTTTGCGCGAGCTATAAGATTCAGCTAAGGTTCAGCTCGGTGGCCCACCCTCAGACAAATGGCCTTGTAGAGGTGACCAACCGATCGATCTTGGACGGGCTCAGAAGGAGGACCCTCGCGGCTCGCTCCATGTGGGTAGACGAACTCCCGAGCATCCTATGGTCTCTATGCACCACCCCTAAAACTGCAACCGGGGAATCCCCCTACAGCCTCGCGTTCGGTACCGAGGCTGTTTTGCCTCCCGAGGTGGTCATCCTAACCCCTCGGACAGAGAGATATGAAGAGGGTGCCCCGGCCGAAGGGCTCCGAGCAGGACTGGATCTGCTCGAGGAGCGACGAGCCGACGCACACCTGAAGGCCCTTTCCTACAAGAGGGCCATCGCCAGGATTTACAACCGTAGGGTACGCCCCCGACCCATTAAGCTCGGCGACCTGGTGTTGCACAAGGCTAAGGTAAGCAACCTGACCCGTGCGCGTGACAAACTCGCTCCCAACTGGGAAGGACCTTATTGGGTCACGGGAGTCGTCCGAGCAGGGACTTATCGGCTCGCGACCATGGATGGCCGCACCTTGCCAAGGACATGGAACGTGCAGAACCTTAAAAAGTTTTTCGTTTAGAAAAACAGAGGAAAGCAAAACGAGAAACTTTTTGACAAAAGGATTTTTCATTAAACTGGAGTAAAGTTACAGGATTAGACGACCCGGACCTATAGATCGACCCCTTAGAAAAAGTTCATGGCAACTGACCCTTTGGGGGTTCTGGGCTGTCGTCAAAAGGGACCTCCTCGGGCATCCCCACTCCCGAGTCCTTAGGGAAGGAGGCAAAGGGGTCCTCCGCCACCTCAAGGGTAGGGTGGCATGCCCAGAACCGGACCAAGGTAATCCGATACCCATATTCATAAGTAACCTGTCCCGATCGGGTCAGCCCGAGTTGAAAGCCCTCGGACTTCTTGTAGTCCTCGAGCAGCTGCCTATCCCTCTCCGGCCTCTGACGGGCCTCGGAAGTAGACTTCGCCTTAGCATCTGCCGCCTCCAGCTGCTTGGTCAGCTTGAGCGCCTCGGCCTTCAGCAGGCGAAGCTCGACCCGGTCAACCCGGAGGAGTCCTTAGAGGCTGTCGTTCTACTCTTTGGCCGCTTCAAGCTCGGCCTTGAGGCGAGTCGCCCTGCGTCCAAGTCAAACGCGCGCTATTCTGCGGCAGCTATAGCCTCGGGACCCACTACCGCGCGGGCCTCCTCCAGTTGCCGGCGTAGCTCGAGGTTGCGGTCGCCCAACCCACTGACAATCCGACCGGCGTCCCGCACCCGGTCCATCAGCGCCACAACGTACTGGTGGCTCTGCAAACAAGAAGTGTCAGAACGGGTGCACTCCGGTGCCAGTGAGAAGCCTAAGGCGCAACACTTATCCACACCACTGACTTGGTGGACTTGCTGAGAAGAGTCTTGGAGGGCAGGGTGTGTAGCTCCCCAGCCATCCCGGGGTGAAGCCCTCCTCGGAGGAATGTTGCTGCAGCATCGCCGTCAGCCCACACCCTATCCCCGACGGTTTGGTTCTCCCAACGGGCTAGCAGGGGGTCGTGCGTCGCCCCCACTGGCCAGTCTCCCACCACCTGAGCTGAAAAGGCTCGTCCTTGGTGACAACCGGAAGCTGACACAACTCCCAGGCCAAGGGAAGCCGAGGCTCCTTTCCTGTGCCCTCTCGGCTAGGTGTGCCCTCGCCTTGCTTAGGGCCCACCTCGGCCCGCTCCGCGCCGGCCTCCTCCAACTGTGCTGCTACCACAGCGGGCCGCTTGGAGGCAAGAACCTTGGCCCTCTTCCATGCACGATCCGCCTCGACCTCCACCGGCGCCTCTTTGGTACCAGTCTTCGGTTCGGCCGCCGCGCGCGTAGAGGGGGTTGACGAGATCCGTCCACCATGAACCGATCTGAGGTTCACCATCCCTGCAAACAAACATCGGTCAGTACCCGCGAAAGCTCGGAAAGCCCTAGATTACGCATCATAAGCGTACCCAGAGGCATCGAGCTAAGGCCCGCCTCAATCAGCCATGACTCAGTTATGTCTTGGTTGGCTATAGAAGAAGGAAGGATCTCCCTCAGCCGATGGAGGTCCCTGAGCTCGTCATCGCTCAGGCCAGGAGTAGTGTTGTCAATGGTGTGAGCTGACCACTGGAGCCCGAAGCTCTAGTCCCTCACACAACTCACAAAGAGAAACCGCCCCTTCCACCCCTTGTTACTGGAAGGGGCGCCACCTGTTGGGCTGAGAGCCCAGTTCAGCCCATATGGGCTTTAGCAGCCCATAGCCCTCCTCTTTATTAACCTTAAACCCTAATTCACCTAATCTCTAATTATATATAGGGGCTATGGTGGCTGTGAAATTAGGAGATTAACATCGCAGCAAGGGGCAGAAATTTGCAGCAACATTAGGGATTCAAAGAGAGGAGAAAAGGGTAGAAAAATAAGAGAAAAAGAAAGGGAAGAAGACAAGGAAAACTCAGAAATTATTCTCACTCATCCAAATAGTTTCTCATCTCAGGTTAGATCAGATCTACAGTGAGTTTTTCTGTGATTGCTTGAGCGAGGTTTTGGATATTGTGCACAGTGACGTGATCCTTGTATCCTAGTTATTCTCTTGTGATTGTTGCTTGGGTTTTGGGCAAGAGATTCGAGAATTGTACATTCATTATTTCTATAGTGGATTTTCTCTGGTTTGCCCCGTGGTTTTTACCCTTCACGTTGAAGGGGTTTTCCACGTAAATCTTGGTGTTCCATTTGATTGTGATTTCTGTTTAATTCCGTTGTGTTACAGCCTGCTAGTATTTGTTCATAGACAAAAGTTATTATTTATTACCTATCCTTTTATTTTCTCCTATCAACTAGTATCAGAGCAAGGTTTTGGTGATTTAACTTTTGTATTTGAACATGGAGGCTGGTAATGTTTCTCGTATGATTAGTTTGAACGGAAATAATTGGATGATATGGAAACCAAGAATGGAAGATCTCTTGTATTGCAAAGATTTGTATGGACCTTTGCAAGGGGATAGTGAAAAACCCATAACTATGACAGATGATGAGTGGAAGAGATTAGATCGAAAAATGGTTGGATTTATTCGACAGTGGCTCGATGATAGTGTCTTTCATCATGTTTCTACTGAAAGTTCTGCATATTCTCTTTGGAAAAAGTTAGAAGGTCTCTATGAAAGAAAAATAGCTGGCAACAAAGCTTTTTGATCGAAAACTTGTGAACCTAAAATATAAAGAGGGTGCTTCTATTCTGAGCATTTGAATGAAATTCAGAGTATTACTAACCAGTTATCTTCTATGAAAATGTCTCTTGATGATGAGTTGCAGGCATTGTTACTTCTCAGTTCATTGTTAGAAAGTTGGGAGACACTAGTGGTTTCCCTCGTAGTCTAGCGCATGAGATGGTATTGTTACCATGAGTCAAGTAACAAGCGGTTTGTTGAATGAGGAGTTGAGAAGAAAGACCTCAAGATATCTCGATTGATTCACAGGCACTTATCTCGAGAGAACAGAGGAAGGTCAAGGTCTAAAGATAGAAGCAAGTTCACCATAGGTAGAAGCAAGTCAAGATCAAGGAAAGATATTGTTTGCTATAACTGTGGTGAGAAAGGACATTATAAGAATCAGTGTAAGCAGCCTAAGAAGAGCAAGAAAAAGGGAAAAGAAGTGGAGTCTACAGAGTCAAAAGAAAATACCACAGCTACAGTGCAGGTTGGTGATTATTTGATTTTGTCTCCATCTGATGATATTTTTTCTTGTGTGTGTCAGGATCTCGAGTGGATAATTGACACAGGAGCTTCTTATCATGCTACACCACGGAGGGAGTTTTTTACTACGTACAGGTCTGAAAATTTTGGTGTTGTCAAGATGGGCAACCATGGCACAACAGACATCATTGGCATGGGTGACATCCATATAAAGACCAATCTTGGATGCAAATTGGTGCTTAAGGATGTGAGGCATGTGGTTGACTTGAGGTTGAATCTAATTTCAGTTGGAAGATTAGATGATGAAGACTATGATAGCAGGTTTCACAGAGGGCAGTGGAAACTCAGTAAGGGTTCTCTTGTTATAGCTAATGGAAAGAAATGTCACACTTTGTACAGGTTGCAGGCTAAAGCTTGTGGTGAACAGTTAAATGCCACAGAGAAAGACTTCAGCATGGAGTTGTGGCATAGGCGATTGGGACACATGAGCGAGAAAGGACTGCAAGCTCTTTCTAAGAGAGAGGTATTGCCTGACCTCAGAGGTATACGTTTGAACCCTTGTATCGATTGTTTAGCTGGTAAACAACATAGAGTTTCATTTGCTAGTCTTGTTTTGTCTAGAAAAATGCATGTCTTGGACCGTGTTTATACAGATGTATGTGGTCCTTTAAGGACAAAAACTCCTAATGGTTCTATTAATGTTCCTGGCATCAGTGGTGCACTTTACTTTGTTACTTTTATAGATGACTATTCCAGGAAAGTTTGGGCTTATGCTTTGAAGACCAAGGATCAGGTTATTGGTGTCTTCAAAGAGTTTCATGCCAGAGTTGAAAGGGAGACAGAAAGACAGTTGAAATGCATAAGATCAGATAATGGTGGTGAGTATACAGGATTGTTTGATGATTATTGCAGGTCACATGGCATCCAGCATGAGATGACAGTTCCTGGTACACCTCAGCATAATGCAATTGCAGAGAGGATGAACCGTACCATCATGGAAAAGATCAGATGTATGCTTTCACAGGCAAAGCTACCCAAAAGGTTTTGGGATGAAGCTTTGAGGACTACAGTTGATGTGATCAACTTATCTCCTGTCTGACCCTAGATCTTTGATGTTGCAAAGCATGTTTGGTCGGAAAGATGTTTCCTATAAGCATTTGAGAGTATTTGGTTATCGTGCATTTGCACATATTCCAGATAATGAAAGGTCCAAGTGGATGGTAAGACAAAAGAATGTATTTTTCTTGGCTACTCACATGATCAATTTGGTTACTGAGGCTTTGGGATCCGAAAAGCGAAGGTGTTTAGAAGCGAGATGTGGTCTTCTTTAAGGATCAAACCCTTGAGGATTTGAAGAAGAAGGCACCAACCAAGACTTGCAGAAGGATTAGCGGTGTGACCCAGTTGTTCCTCCAGTATATCGGGGTGATGGGGAGATGTGCGGGGAAGATGGTGTAGAGCCGGATATTAATCTACTGCAGGACATGTTGAGCAAGAAGAAGTTGAGGAGCAGCTTCCCGCAGAACCTCAATTGAGAAGATCTTCTAGACAACGTCACCTTCCGAGAAGATACTCTGAGATGAATATGTGATGCTTCGATGCAGGTGAACGAGAGAGTTACCAGGAAGCAGTTGAAAGTGAGCAGAAAAAAAATGTGGCTAGTTGCTATGTAGGAAGAGATGGATGCTCTACAGATGAATCATACATATGATTTGGTGTAACTTCCACAGGGAATGAAGGCCTTAAAAAACAAGTGGGTTTTCAGGTTGAAGACTCAAGAATATTGTTCTCAACTAAAGTACAAAGCCAGATTGGTTATGAAAGGCTTTGGTCAAAAGAAAGGTATTGACTTTGAAGAGATTTTTTCTCCTGTTATTAAAATGTCTTCTATTTGTGTTGCTCTAGGTATTCTTTGCTAGCCAGGACTTGGAGGTGGAGCAGTTAGATGTGAAGACAGCTTTCCTTCATGGTGATTTGGAGGAGAAAATTTATATGGAGCAACCAGAAGGTTTCAAAGTCAAAGGTAAAGAAAATTTTGTCTACAAGTTAAGAAAGAGTTTATATGGATTGAAGCAAGCTCCAAGACAGTGGTACAGAAAGTTTGATTCATTTATGATTGAAAATGGATATAAAAGAACGGCTTGGATCATTGTGTATACATCAAGCGGTTTGGTGAGGATTTTATTATTCTCTTATTTTATGTTGATGATATGCTTATCCTTGGGAAAGATATATGTATAATTGATGAGTTGAAGAAGGCTGAGTGAGTCCTTTACAATGAAGGACATGGGGCCAACAAAGCAAATACTGGGCATGCAGATTTCTCGTGACAGGAAAAATAAGAAGATTTGGTTGTCACAAGAGAAATACATCGAGAAGGTATTAGAAAGGTTCAGTATAAGCAATGCAAAGCCAGTTGGTTCTCCTCTTTCGAGTCACTTCAAGTTGTGCTCGTAAGCAGTCCGTCAAGTGATGAAGAGAAGGAGAAAATGCAAAAGGTTCCTTATGCTTCAGATTGGAAGTTTAATGTATGCAATGGTATGTACGAGGCCGAACATCGCATATGCAGTGGGTGTTACTAGCAGATTTCTTGCAAATCCAGGCAAAGAGCACTAGGCAGTAGTGAAGTGGATATTGAGATATCTCAGAGGAAGCTCTAAGGTTTGTTTAAGCTTTGGAGGTGGACCACTGTGTTAGTGAGTTACACAGATGCAGATATGGCAGAGATATTGATACAAGGAAATCTACATCAGTTTTGTACTTACTTTTTTGCGGGGGAGGTGTGTCATGGCAATCCAGTTGCAAAGGTGTATTGCTCTCTCCACCACAGAGGCAAAATATATTGTTGCTCTGAGAGGTTTGTAAAGAAATGTTATGGATGAAAGAATTCTTACAAGAATTAGGGCTGAAACAGAAAATTATGTGGTGTATTGTGACATGACCAAAGTGCCATCCATTTATGTAAGAACCGCTTTTTCATTCTAAGTCAAAGCATATAGATGTCGATATCACTTTGGATTCGAAATGTACTTGAAGAGAAGCAGTTGCAACTTGGAAAATTCATAGATGATAATGGAGCGAGATATGTTAACAAAGACTTTACCAAAAGAGAGCGTAGGAGATGTGTCGGCGGTTGGTCGACATGGATTTACTTGAGTCATGGGATAGCCTCTTATGGGTGAAGGGGAGGTTGTTGGGTGAGAGCCGAGTTCAGCCCATATGGGCTTTAGCAGCCCATAGCCCTCCTCTTTATTAACCTTAAACCCTAATTCACCTAATCTCTAATTATATATAGGGGCTATGGTGGCTGCGAAATTAGGAGATTAACATCGCAACAAGGGGCAGAAATTTGTAGCAACATTAGGGATTCAAAGAGAGGAGAAAAGGGCAGAAAACAAGAGAAAAAGAAAGGGAAGAAGACAAAGAAAACTCAGAAATTGTTCTCACTCATCCAAACAGTTTCTCATCTCAGGTTAGATCAGATCTACAGTGAGTTTTTCTGTGATTGCTTGAGTGAGGTTTTGGATATTGTGCACAGTGACGTGATCCTTGTATCCCAGTTATTCTCTTGTGATTGTTGCTTGGGTTTTGGGCAAGAGATTCGAGAATTGTACATTCATTATTTCTATAGTGGATTTTCTCTGGTTTGCCCCGTGGTTTTTACCCTTCACGTTGAAGGGGTTTTCCACGTAAATCTTGGTGTTCTATTTGATTGTGATTTCTGTTTAATTCCATTGTGTTACGGCCTGCTAGTATTTGTTCATAGACAAAAGTTATTGTTTATTACCTATCCTTTTATTTTCTCCTATCACCACCTACCCTAAAGCCCGGTTGGGCGGAAAGATAATACCCCCCCCCCCGGTCCTTTGGAGAGGTGGAAGCAAGATAAGAACAGATTCAGAGTTGGAGTGATGCCGGCATAGTGGCATTCCCCCAAGAACGCCACCAAACCCCGCTAGCAGTTGGGTGCCATTTGCGATGGCAAAAACGCAATCCCGCTTCCAAGGCATCCACGGATAGTGCGAAGCCCCTGGGAATGGCATCATACACCCGCTGTCCTACCTCCGGGGCAACAAGGACGTAGTCCCCCGGGATACCAAAGCGACTCCGAAGGTCAGAGTGCTGTGATCCACTCTCGGTGGAGTCAAGGTTGTGAGGAGATCGCATGGCCTCAAGGGCTCATGCTGCCTTCTCGCTAGAGGGCAAGCCGTGACCCTGCGATGAAGGATTTTGACCAGCAGAAGAAGAAGAGGGAGCAGAAGAAGAAGAGGAAGCGGGAGAAGGAGTGGAAACAGGCGGAGAAGAAGGAGAGGCCATCTGTACTGACCTTCGGAAGGAAAATGGAAGGGCTGACACAAACGGGAGCGGTTGTAGAAATCGGAGGAGATGACCGGGCAGCGAGATCAAGGAAATCTAGAAGGATCAGCTTGGGAGATAAGGGGCGTGCGGTGAGGCAACCGCATATTACTTATAGACAAACTCCCGCCGAAAACCCCACCCCTTCGCCTGCGTAGAGTGGGTGACAGCCCACTTACGAGATAGCCCCCAGGGCACGTCACTTCAGAAAGACCAGGGGACGCATTGCCATAAATGAGCCCCAACATGGCAGCCCATGGGAAGGCGCAGCAAACAGAAGCGCGCAGCCACCTCGATCTGGACTCCCAAGAACCCTTTACAGGCGTCGTTTCTGGAAAGGTCAAATGACGCAAGAGACCGGCCCTGAAGCCTTGTGCATGCCAGTGATCAAGGGATCTCCCGCCCCCCCCCAAGTGGGCGCGACATACGAGATCATAATCATCCAGGTACTGCCTCACTCAACCATCTGCATGGTTCATTGTTGGTTCATTACCGCACCATCTGCATGGTTAACTACTGGCTTATCTCCGCACTAAGCGGTTGCTTGGCCAAAAGAAAGCCCGAGCCTCGCCTCGACCAAAAAGCCCGAGCCTCACCTCGGCTAGCAAGTTCGAGCCTCGCCTCAGCCAGCAAGTCCGAGCCTCGCCTCGACCAGAAAGCCCAAGCCTCGCCTTGGCCAGAGCGCCCTTACGCGGTACGCCCGCCTGAGCCTGTACCTCAGCGCAGACTGCCCGCTGCATACACCTCTACGCGGTACGCCCGCCCTAGCGCGGTACGCCCGCCTGAGACTGTACCTCGACCGTAGCCTGCCCGCTGCGTACACCTCAGCGCGGTACGCCCGCCCTTGCGTGGTACGCTCACCTGAGCCTGTACCTCGGCCGCAGACTGCTCGCTGCATACACCTCTGCACGGTACGCCCGCCTTAGCGCGGTACGACCGCCTGAGCCTGTACCTCGGTCGCAGCCTGCCCTTCGTGCACCTCAGCGCGATACGCCCGCCTCTATGCAATACGCCCGCTTGGGTCTGTATCTCGGCCAGAGCCTCATAGCGTCCCCTTTGAGACCTGGCCCCCAGAGTCAAACGCTCCAGCCACGCCTCCCCTTGATGACAAATCAACGGGCGTCCACCGCGAGCCCACGGGTAGCACTCCCCACACAGATCAAAAGCTCACCTGTCAACCCTCACGGCCCGAAGCCAGCCTCGGACCCCTGAACGAGCACCGAGGCAGGGCTTCCTTCGAGGGGGAGAATGATGTGGGTAATAAATGGGATGTGACGTAAGCTCATACCGCCTGCATCCGGATGACGCCTCCTGTCTCGCACACAGCTGACTGTGACCAGGGTTGACCGACAGATATGACACCTCCTGCCCCTCGTAGGCCGCACGGTCGTCGAGACACGTCACCATCCCGCAGGGGTCAGGTCCTCGGCACGCTATCAGATGCAATCAGAGGCACGACATCACAAGAACATCAAAGAACAAGCAACATGGTTCATATAAACCCCTGCAAACGAACGTAATGGGGGACTTCTCTTCTTCTCAACAAGCAAACACCCTCAAAGACTATCTTTACTGACTTGATCGTCGGAGGGGTCAGGCGGAGTTTTTCCTGACCCGACCTTTGTGTAGGAACAAAGGCGAGGCGCGACCATCAGAGGAGCCCTCGCCGTCGCCTCAGACTCCAAGGACGCGCCCCGGAGATCTCCTCCACATTCGGCCCGAACCCAGCCGCGACGGCCCCGAGGCCACGGCATAAAGTTGTTTACACTAACAAGGTGGGTGATACATATCTGTCAAGAACAAACATTGCACGCCATCTGCAACATCACAAAAATAAAAAGCCACCCAAAAAAAAAATCTGTCCGTTCAGTGCATTCAGACTGGGCTCCTCAGAATTCGATCTTGGTGGTCTTGAAAATTTTTCTTGAGACATTTTAGAGGTTCTTCTAGTATCAATATGTTAATTATCTGAGTTGGAATGATGATTCAGATGCAACTAAGGCCCATTCCAATTTCGTCTCAGTTCTAGATGGTGATCTCCTAAAGCGCTGACACTTTAAGAACTTGGTCACGACGTTTTCAATAAATACATCTTCGATAATCAAATTAGTTCACAGGTTCGAATTAGTTGAATAGTGTTGAAAGGAAATCATGTTGAAATACGCACTTGGGCGTCCCTTTTATAAGTGACCAGGGAGT
>CM044400.1:12782500-12972500 GCA_024322285.1 Musa beccarii
CTCTCGGCTTCTTTTGTTTGGTGGAAGCCGTTAACTTCTCGGTCGCCCTTCCTGCTCGGCTCAGCTATGGGGAATTCTTCGAGGGTGATACCCGGAGACATATCTCCGCCACTAAAACGATACTCGGCGATCGACTTGACATCCTCGTTGTAGATGAACGTGAAGACGAGGAACACCGAGAAGACCATGACGAAGACGGAGTACTTGCCCCTTTTCCGGCCGTTGCTAAACCAAGACGAGTGCCTCACGTTGAACGTTTCCGACGCGAGAACCGATGCTTTCCGGCGGGGCAGAACCATCTCAGAATCAATTGAAGGACAGAAGAGAAGGAAGAAGAAACCAAGATATAAGAGAGGGTTGAAGCTTTTAGGAGATGAGGAAAGAAATGAAGCAAACCCAAACAATACAAAGGAGAAGAAGACGATAAGGGAGTAGGTTTCAAGGGGTTTGTTGAAGTGAGGTTTTCTTGACGGGCTTTCTCGTTGGCTGGCTGCAAAGTGTTGCTTTCAGAGTTCCTTTAATGCGCTCACACCGTGGGCCAAGAACAGCAGATGAGAAGATCAAATTGATGGACAAGATGAAGGAAGAAGAAGCGTCAATGAACAACAACACATAAGCTTCCAGAAGAGCGATAATTATTACGTGGTGGTCCTGCTATTGGAAGAACCCTAGGATGGGCTCCGTCAATATTTTTTTGTTGTTGGGTGGGTTGCAGCTTTTGGTATAATTAGAACAGCCAAAGGCTGACAAGTGTTAACAACGCTGCTCTCAGATTCTTTGACCTCTATTCCTGTGAGGAGACAAGCCACCTGCTTATCTAATACAAGGAACTATTCTTTCCTTGTAGTTGCTGGCTGGCAATAGCACATGTATTTGCAGCTGGCATAATTTCATGTGTGGAATGATCCACCAATGGAACTTCTTTTACCTATGTAATCTGCTAATTATACATAATCTCAAATTTACAGCAAAACTTGCATGGAAATTTGGTCAACAAATATATTGTTGACTCTGCATATAAAACAATGTCCTGAGGGCCCATGGTTTGTCACAAAAGTTCAAATGTGAATAGCTAGCAGATGAATGCTTAGAGTTGTTCACATGGACATTATTAATCTATTAATTTGGAGAGCAATCACAGTCCATTGATGAAGTATAGGAGTAAACTAAGTGCAAGGACAGCTTTGACTCTGCAAACATTAAAGAACAAGTCCACATGCAGTATATGTTTGATCCTATATAAAAGATGCATACAAATATTTCTAATGACACGGTTGTAAGTACTCGTAAGGCAACACAAGCTTCTATCTATATGTACTAGTAAGGCTTTGATAGGACAATATTAAATGCTCAAGTTGTCGAATTGAGAGCAGCTTTGGTGAAATCAGGATCTTAAAAGCTGGGGGAGTGATCACTTTCTCTTGGAGTGAAGCAGTGCAGCAGGGCTTATCTGCTTCCTGTTTGTGTTATCACACACTTTTACTACATGAGTGATGACAGGAATCATTGCCTTTTGATTGCAGTAGGAGTTACATTAATTGTTGCTCGTATGATGAGATATCTGATAGGTTGGTGAACTATTTTGACACAGCATGAGTTGTAAGTGATCTCCACATTCCCACTAGCACCACTTGCAGAATGGTGATGCCACGCTACAGTATAATCTTCATTGGAATGTCTTCTTTTAATATGACAGGCAAGGGAAAAAAGTTCAGATGTGC
Source organism: Musa beccarii (assembly GCA_024322285.1). Classification (NCBI taxonomy): domain Eukaryota; kingdom Viridiplantae; phylum Streptophyta; class Magnoliopsida; order Zingiberales; family Musaceae; genus Musa; species Musa beccarii. Next base: position 12,784,222 of record CM044400.1, read on the forward strand.
TGCATGTGACAGATCCATGGTTAATGAATTCTTTTTCATGGTTTAATAGATTGAAAATTTTGTTGATCACTTGTATATCACATGCTCATGGCTCATGTTTATTGAATAATTCACCCTGGAAAGAAAAGAAAAACGAAAACAAAAACAAAAAAAAAAATTTGCTGCCAAGTTGAGTTTACCTCCCAAAAGTGTTTTTATGGGAAAGGCAACTTAGCAATGCATAATGAGCACGTGATAGGCAACAGCTGTACCAGGTTGGTATGCCATTCGATCATTGACTTGCATATATCTTAATCCGAGAAGATACACGGGAGGTGTCGTGTTACAGACGTGAAACTTGGCAAAGCATGGTGAGCATGTGATAGGCGACAACTGTACAAGGTCGGTGTGCCATTTGATCATTGGCTTGCATATCTTAATCTGAGAACAAATATGGCAGGTGAGATGTGTTAGAAGCGAAACACCAATCCAAGAGAGCGATGAAAACTCTACAATCAAGTGAACAATAGAATGTTATGAACCCCAAGTTAGTTTTGATTATGGGTGATATATATATATATATATATATATATATATATATATATATATATATATATATATATATTCGATAACAAATTGACATGTGAATTATCATGGAACGATAAAAATTCGATCATATTAATATGTACCGGTTGATAAAAGTCGGATTCAATCAATATCGATCAATGGCTAGGATTAATTTAGTTCATATTGTCAAACTGATCATTTGAATCATTTCAGGATTTTTAAATCTTTTTTATCACATCATTCACTCATTTTTCACTCTCTCAATCTCTTTCTCATTTATATATTTCTTTCGTTCTCTTGTTTACTCTCTTAAACCCCACAAAGTTATCATTTGGAGGTTGAATTAAGCTTTAAAAACTAGTTTGAGAGGATTAACACCTAAATTAAAGAACAGGTCTCTAATCAAAGATATATATATATATATATATAAATATAATTTTTATTATTTTTTGAGATGATTAAACTTATTTAATGTTCTTAAAGCCTAATATATTGTTTAAGATTTTTTTTATGATGATAGCATAAGGTTAATTAGGAAGTAATTAAGGCATTTAATGTTGTGATTAATTTATTTAATGTTGATTTAATTAAAATTAGACATATATTGGTTGAAATCTTTCTATTTCATACATATTATGGTGATTTACATATTTGTGATGGTAGAATAGGTTTAATTAGATTTTAATTAATATTTTAAATAATATGATTATTGATTTTAATGATTATATAGTTGAAATAATCATTAAATATACTGATCATAATATAAACATAGTTAGTTACTTCCTAATTATTCATCTTTCATCATTATAAATATATTAGACAAAAATAAAAAATCATTCATTTTCTTGTTTATTAATATGTGACAATTAAACAAAATGAGTATCATTAATTTTCTTGTGATTGCAAAAAATGGATGATTTTTTATCAGTTGATTAATGCTTCTAATAAAATTCAAGATGCAAATTATATTAAAAATCTCATGACATTATGGTTAAAGAGATTGGATTATAATATATTGTTTAGATATTCACCAACAATGAAACCAAATTAATTTATAATTGATGAAAAAAAGAAAAATATTATTTTGAACTCCATGTGTAGTTTATTACTTGGACTTAATGTTGAAGGATATTAACAAATTATCATCATTAAGTAATTGTATAGCTTAAGCATAATCAATCACAAAGTTTATATATAATCATTATTGGGTTTATACTTTAATGTAAAAATATATAAATAGTGAAATACTCCAACTCGACATTATTTGGTTTACTATAAATTTTTTTAAAGTCAATTTAGCAAAAAAGGTAAACTCTCGAGATGATGGTTACATCACAAGAATGATCCGGTTGTAAGTATTCGAGATCGAATGATGGGAAAAAAAATGATGAAAAGACTTTTATTTCTTCTAGATTTGGGGAGACCATAAATGAAATTGTAATAGATATCAAATCACTTTACATTGTTCTCTATAAGATTGGTATAAAGAAGTATTTCCAAATGTCATTTCTTAAACATACACTATTTATAGGAAGAGAGGAGATCAAGAAAGCATTTACAAATAATTTCACAATTGAACAATAATTATATATTATTTATTATATTTAGAGTCATTTATAATATATTCTTTTAATATTTTTAAAAAAATTACTAATAAAACTATTTGTCTTATAACATATTATCTAAATCCAACCATTCAATTTTGATATAGTCTTAAAATATAATCAAATTTATTGTTGCCACTAAGAAATATTAGATATTGACTCTTACCAAATGGTATCGATATAACTAATACTATTATGGAGGGTCAACTACTCCAAAAAATTATTAATTTATTCTCTAACATTGTAGTTGCATCATGTCATTACAGTATGGTTCTTGGTAGAAAAAAAGGTATATATATGTTGATTATAAACTAAATTTAATATTAATTATTTATTATGCTAATAAAATCTTATTTATATCATTTTGTAATCGAGTGGTGACTACAATTTAGAAGGGATGTCCTAAATTAAAGAATGGTTACCGTTCATATATTTTTGTAAACAATAACATGGAGTGATTACGAACGTAACTAGTAAATGTTTGCATAGATTCATACAAAGGTCTACAATAGACTTGTATACATAGTCGAAGAAATTAGTATGTATCCACTTAATATGTGACTAAAGTTACTGTGTATCAAATTGAATAAAGAGTCAGAGGAGGTGGAGATTGATCCTATCGACCTCTAATATTACAATAAAGATTTACAACCGATGTTAAAATGAGTCAAAGCAACAAAGAATCAAGAGGATCATTTACTTAATGAGGCAAAAGATCTTCCACATCCTTTGCAATTTATCATCGCAGTAATAAAAAAAGAGAAAGCACATCCCCAAGAGAAGAAAGATATCCCTCGATCAAAACATGAAAGAATGAGTCAAACAACATCGAGTTAAACTATTTGAGAAACCAGAGATATTCAACCATCATAATTGTTTACCTAACATGCAAAGGCAAAGGCAAAGGGGAAGAGGAAAGCAATAGCATCAATTGTACCTTTGGAAAAATCAAGGCGGGTGATAAGATATCTTTAGCAACTCACCCGATCCATAGACATGATAGCGACGTAGATAACAGTATCTTAACCGACGATGGCAATGACATTAAAGAGTCGATGGTCTCATCTACATAGTTTGAGGGTGGTGTATAGATTAAGGAGCAATATTTTATACATGCCACTCAAGATTCATATCATGAAGCTCGACAAGATATTGGTTAACTTTATACATGAATAGGGAAGAGAAATATAATGGATGATTTTAAGCATCTAATGTATTATAGAGAATTTTATTGTATTTTAAGCATACACGACATAGATACAAAGCGGAGCTCATTGTATTTTCAACCAATGAATTATAAAGAATCTTATAGCTAACAACAGTATAGTGATAATTGATTATTCTTCTCTAAATAACAATACGATAACCGATTTTAAGACATGAAGTAGCTAATACGTGGCAAAAACAGAAGTTACGACACTCTCCAACCTTCGCGCTAATTCATACCATAATTATACTTTCCTCAAAGTTCTCTCAGACGTGTGGTGAACGATATTTAGACTATGACCATCACCACATTAATGCATTAATGATATACGGTATTGATGTGGGTAATAAATGGGATGTGACATCAGCCCATGCCGCTTGCACTCGGATGACGCCTCCTGTCTCCCTCGCAACCGACTGTAGCCCGTGTTGATCGACAGAAGTGACGCCACTCGTTTCTCGCAGGCCGCACGACCATCGAGGCACATCGCCATCCCGAAGGGGCAGGTCCTCGGCACGCTGTCAGACGCAATCAGGGGCACAGCATCTCAACTACAGCAAGGGGGAGCAGCCTGGCCCATAAAAACCTAGGTAGATGAACGTAAAGTAGGGGGCTAGCAAGGGGACAAGGGAGGAGGAGATCCTTTCAAGGTAATCTGAGCTAACTTGATCGTCGGAGGGGTCAGGCGGAGCTCCCCCCAACCCGACCTTTTTTGCAGGAACAAAGAGGCATCGAGCACAGCCTAGAGCCCCTCCTCGACCCGGTGGACGACGCCCCCCTGACGCCCCGATCGGCTTGAAGCCCGGACCGAAGGATCTCTGCACATCCGGACCCGAACCAGGTCGCTTGGGCCCCGAGGTCGCAACGTAAAGTTGAATACCCCATCAGTTTGGCGCTAGAAGGAGGGCCCGAATGTCAAGGGATCACCAGACCAATTAAGACGAACGCGGGGGCGAGGGGTTTTACCCGGCGGGGGTCCCCCCTGAACGTTCCCTCCCCGGCGAACCGAGGGTGGACGACCCCGCCACAACCTCGGAACATTATTGGCGGTTGTTCAATGACCCGGGTTTGCTTTCGCCCGACGACGCCTCGGCCGTTCCGCCGCCCGTGACTGCCGAAGCCTTCTAGGACCTAACCCACCAGGTCCCAGTCGTTGCAGAGATGGTGCAGACCATTGTCCCGCTCCTTTCTCGGCCAACGAACCCACCAGAGGTCCAACAACGCCGGCAGCCTGAGCCCCCCGCTCAGGCTTACATGACGCCCTCGGTTTTCCCCGCCTCGTCGTCGGCCCAACCGGCTCCAGGTAGAGAGCGAGCCGCGGGAATCCTGGACGGCCGACTCGAACCCGAGGTGGTGTCTTCGGATTTGGCCGACTCCTTCCGAGCCCAGCTCTGCTTCGTCAGTCAACGACTGGGCGAAGTACAAAGGGAGATTCGTAAATCAAAAGAGGAGCAGAACGAGGACCCCTACCGGGGTCCCCATTCGTGACGGAAATATAGGAGCAACCGGTGCCCCCAAACTTTCAACTTCCCTCTATTGATGCGTACGACGGCGCCACCGATCCAGCGGACCACGTCGCTGCCTTTCGAGCCCAGATGGCGTTGTATGGGACTGCTGACGCCCTGATGTGCCAAGCGTTCCCCACGACTTTAAGGGGGCCAGCCCGCGCCTGGTATAACGCTCTGAAAGGTAGGACAATCGCCTCTTTCGATCAGCTGGCCAGAGAGTTTGAGCTCCACTTCCTGGCGCACACTCGGTCGAAGCCCTCTATCGCCCTCCTCCTCGGATTGAACCAAAAGGAGGGCAAATCTCTCACCCACTTTGTGAATCGTTTCACTACTAAAATCCGGGGCCTCTCGGACGCTCACCCTTCCTTGCTAATGCAAGCATTCATGGTGGAACTGCGCCCTTCTAGATTTTTCTGGTCTCTCGTCGAGCGCCCCCCCAGTGCGGTCTCAGAAATGCTTAGCGGGCCAATCTGTACATCTCGACGGAAGCCTGGATGTCCGGAAGGCAGGAGGAGCTCAAGAGGGGCTGGTCGGAACTTCCTCGAGGGCACCAACCCGCGCAACCAAGACGCAGGATGGACCAGCCTAACCCACCCGTCTCGGCGCCTCTGCCTCCCGCCTTGGGTACGTCCCGAACACAGGTATTTCTCCAAATAAAGGAGAAGGGGATGCTCAGGCCCCCGGCCCCGATGACAAGTCCGCGGCAGCTGGCGGACCGGACTCGGTACTATCGCTTCCATCGGCAGCATGGACATGATACCGAGGAATGTCGCAAGTTGAAGCGACAGATCGAGGAACTGATTCGCAGGGGACACTTGGACCGGTATCTCCGGCAGAATGAGGAGTCGTCCCCTCGCCCTGAGGGGCCTGTCGAGCGACACATAGATGTGATTACTGGTGGCCCGGTGTCTGGAGGAGTTAGCATGTCCGGACGTAAGGCATATGCCCGCGCCGCTGCAATCGAGGAGCATGGACGTGCCCCCGAGCCAGAAATCACATTCCCAGCCGAGCGGCCCGAGCAACCCGAGCACGACGACGCGTTGGTGGTATCCGCTAGGATGGCCAACGCGCAAGTAAAGAGGATTATGGTCGACACGGGAAGCTCAGCTGACATACTCTACTTGGATGCCTTCCAGAAGCTCGGGTTGTCCAGGGACACCATGGAACTGATGCACTCAGCGCTCATTGGGTTTACTAGAGATTCGGTTTCGCCGTTAGGGGCCCTCACTTTGCCCTTGACCCTCGGGGATGCGCCGAAGACAAAGACGGTGATGGCGACTTTCTTGGTAGTTGACCTACCTACTGCCTGCAATGCAATTTTGGGGCGACCTACCCTTAATAAATTCAGGGCAGTCGTCTCGACATACCACCGAACCATAAAGTTCCCAACCCGCGCCGGAGTCGGTGAAGTCTGGGGAACCCCCCGCGATTCCAGACAATGTTACCTGACGGCGGTCTCCCTGCACAAGAGGGGAAGGTCCGACCATCCGCTAGCAGACCCCCGGGAGGCGAAGAAGCCAACCCAGCATCCCGAGCCGACAAAGCCCACCATCGACGTACCCTTGCAGGAGAGTCATCCCGATCGGATGATCAAAGTCGGTTCGGAGCTCCCAGAGCAGGAGCAGACCCAGCTCATCAACCTTCTCTAGGAGAATGCCGATGTCTTCGCCTGGTCGCCAGCTGATATGTCGGGCATCGACCCTAAGGTATCCCAACACTACTTGTGCATCTCCCCTAATGCGTGACCAATGAAGCAGAAGCCTCGGCAACTTGCTCCCAAGCGACAGCTGGTTGTCCAAGAGGAGGTGAAGCGACTTCTGGCGGCAGACTTCATCGAGGAGGTCAAATACCCACGATGGTTATCAAATGTAGTCCTCGTTAAGAAATCCAATGGGAGCTGGAGGATGTGCGTTGACTACACCGATCTCAATCGTGCATATCCAAAGGATTGCTACCCCCTTTCCGAGGATCGACCAGTTGGTCAACGCCACCGCCGGGCACACTCATTTTTTGTTTATGGATGCCTTCTCCGGCTACAACCAGATCCGGATGGCACCCGAGGACCAAGAACACATGGCTTTCCTCACCAGCCAGGGGATCTATTTCTATAAGGTTATACCGTTCAGATTAAAGAACGCCGGAGCTACCTATCAGAGAACCGTGAATAAGATGTTCGTTCTTCAGATAGGGAGAAACATGGAAATTGATGTTGACGACATGATCGTGAAGAGCCGGGCCCGACCCATCTGACGGATCTGGCCGAGACATTTGCCACACTGAGGAAGTACGGCATGCGCCTCAACCCTGCTAAATGCGCCTTCGGTGTCAGCTCAGGCAAGTTTCTCGGGTTCATCGTGCATGAAAGGGGAATCGATGCGAACCTCGAGAAGGTCCGAGCCATCATTGACATGCAAGCACCCCGGACGCTCAGGAGCCTCTAGTGCCTCAATGGGAGGCTCACTGCCCTGTCTCGGTTCCTGTCCCGGTCGGGCGACCGATGCCTCCCCTTCTTCCGGGCTTTGAAGAATCCGAAGAACTTCGAATGGACGACGGAATGCAAGGAAGCCTTCGCGCGTTTGAGACAACATCTGGCCGCCTGCCTCGCCTCGCCTCGGTCTCCCCCCGAGAAAGTCTCAGTATTTACCTAGCCGCCTCCCAACACGTGGTGAGCTCCATACTTATCAAGGAGGACTCCAGGGAACAGCTGCCAGTCTATTATCTCAGTCACATCCTGAAAGGGCCTGAAGAACGATATTCGCCCATCGAGAAGCTGGCGCTAGCACTCGTGTTGGTAGCTCAGAAGCTGCATCCGTATTTTCAGGCCCACCCGATTAAGGTAATCACTGACCAACCCCTTCGATAAGTTTTATCGAAGTTTGACGTGGCAGGTCACCTCCTCAAATGGTCGGTGGAGCTGGCGGAGTTCGACTTACAGTACAAGCCGAGGACCGCCATCAAAGCTCAAGCTGTGGCTGACTTCATATCGAAGCTGACCCGCCCTGAGGACGGGGGTTCCGAACAGACCGAAGCAGAATGGGTCTTGCGAGTGGACGGGTCATCCGGCTCGATGAGCGCGGGAGTCGGACTAGTGTTGCAAGCTCCCGACGGGCGCATGTTTGAGCGCTCCCTTCGCTTCGGCTTTGCGGCCACCAACAATGAGGCGGAGTATGAAGCGCTCCTGGCGGGTCTCAGATTGACCGCCGAGATGCAGGTTGGTGCAGTACGCGTCCTCACCGACTCACAACTAGTCGCCGAGCAGCTTGGTGGTGGGTACAAAGCCCGAGACCCAACCATGGCAAAATACTTGGCGGAGGTAAGAACCCTCGCCGCCAGCTTTGTTCGTTTAACATTATCCAGAGTGCCTAAGGGTCAGAACGAGCGAGCAGATGCACTCGCAAAGTTGGCTTCAAGATCGACTCCTAAAGAGAAGGTCGAAGTCGAGGAGCTTCCCTTCCGCGCCATCGCCACTGTCGCGGTGGTTGGGCTCGACGTCCTAACAACGTGGGTTCAGGAAATGCTGCGATACAAGCGGGACGGCATGCTCCCTCCTGACGAGGCCGCAGCCCGATGTCTACGCCATACCCAAGCCTGGTACTGCGAGATCGGTGGTCGATTATACAGGAGGTCGTTCTCACGCCCTCTCCTACGCTGCTTGGACCCCGATGAGGCTAAATCAATTATAGCCGAGGTTCATGAGGGGATTTGCGGGGAGCACATCGGCGGTCGTGCCTTGGCGTTCAAGGTACTCCGTCAGGGCTATTACTGGCCCACCCTATACTAGGACGCAAGGGCCTACACAAGATGGTGCGATGCGTGTCAGCGACACGCGCGAGCCCCTTAGCACCCGACGGTCCCGCTCACCCCCATGGATTGCGCGTGGCCCTTCGCTCAATGGGGGATGGACTTCCTCGGGCCTTTTCCCCCGGCTTCGAGACAACGGAGATACATCATTGTCGGCGTGGACTACTTCACCAAGTGGGTTGAGGCTGAGCCATTAGCGGCGATCACGGAGCCCCAAGTGGAGCGATTCGTGTGGAGAAACATTGTGACCCGGTTCGGATTGCCTATGGTCATTGCTACCAACAACGGAACTCAGTTCGCCAGCACCCAATTCAGGGAGTTCTGCACGAACCACCAGATACAACTGAGGTTCAGCTCGGTAGCTCATCCTCAAACTAACGGCCTGGCGGAGGTGACTAATCGGTCAATCTTGGACGGACTCAGAAAGAGGACCCTTGTGGCTCGATCTAGCTGGGTCGACGAGCTACCGAGCATCCTATGGTCTTTACGGACAACACCCAAAACGGCGACCGGAGAGTCTCCATACAGTATGTCGTTTGGCACTGAGGCCATCCTGCCAGCCGAGGTGGTCGTCCTCACTCCCCGGGTAGAAGCCTTTGAGGATGCAACATCGGCCGACGGACTCCAAGCCGGGTTGGACCTGCTCGATGAGCGCAGAGCCGACGTGCACTTGAAAGCCCTCTCTTATAGAAGGGCCGTCACTAGGAGTTACAACCGGAAGGTGCGTCCTCGGCCGATCGGACTAGGTGACTTGGTCCTGTGCAGATCCGATGTAAGCGACCCAACCCGGGCACACGATAAGCTCACTCCCCGATGGGAAGGACCTTACCGCGTCGCCGAGGTCGTCCAAGCGGGAACGTTCCGACTCACGATGATGTCGGGTCGCTTATTACCATGATCGTGGAATGTTCAGAACCTTAGAAAGTATTTTATGTAAGTGTCACGATGAAGGCGAGACAAGAGAGAATTAGGAAAGAAAACTTTATTTATTTCAGTAGGAACGGGGTTATAGGACCTGACCGACTTACAGACTGACTGACCCCTTAGAGAAGGCTACAAAATCTACAAGACTATTTCAGGTCTTCGGGGCCTCCAAGCTATCGTCGAAAGGGACCTCCTCGGGCATGTTCACCTCCAGGTCCTCGGGATGGGAGGTAAAGGGATCCTCCTCCACCTCGAGACCCGGATGGCGCGCTCAAAAACGGGCCAGAGCTATCCGGTATCCATATTCGTAGGATACCTGCCCCGTCCGAGTCAGCCCAAGTTCGAACCCCTCGGACTTCTTGTAAGCCTCGAGGAGTTCCTTGTCCTTCTCCGGACGAAGATGCCTCTCCTCGGCAAGGGCCTCGCAGGCTGCCTTCACCGTAGCCTCCTTCTCCTCCAGCTTTTTGCTTAGGGTGGACGCCTCCGTTTTCAACAGACGGATCTCGGTCCGGTCCACCCGCAGCGACTTATGCAGCTCTTTATTGGCTTCTCCTGCCGCATGAAGCTCGAACGTGAGGCGAGCCGTTTCTGCCTCCAGATCAGACGCCCGCTTCTCGGCAGCCGCGACCGCCTCGGGGCCCGTCCCTGCGCGGAGTTCTTCAAACTGCTAGCGCAGCTTAGTGTTACGCTTGCTCAACCCGCCGATGATCCGACCGGTGTCCCGTACCCGGTCCATCAGGGTTGTTGCGTAGTGGAAGCCCTACAGAAGCGGGGTCAGGATCAATGATATTTAAGAATAACCGTAAACAAGGAAAGTGGTACTTACCCACATTAGGGACTTGGCCGATTTGCCAAGTAGAACCTCCGAGAGCAGGGTGTACAAATCCCGAGCTATGTCGGGATGAAGTGCACCTCGGAGGAATGCCGCGGAGGACTCTCCTCCAGCCCATACTCTATCCCCTTGGGATAGACCGCCCCATCAGGCGACCAGCGGATCCCCCGCTTCCCCCACCGGAAGCTCTCCCATCGCCCGAGCCGGTAGGGGCTCGTCCTTGCCTAGGGAAAAGCGGCACAAGTCTCACACCGCAGGAAGTCGAAGATCCTTCCTCCTCGCCTCCTGACTGGGGCCGACCTCCTCTCGTTGCGGGCCCGCCCCCGCTCGGTCCACCTGCTCAGCGACCGCTCCACCCGAGCGACCCGTGGCCGCCTTGGACCCCTTAGAGGCGAGGGTCTTCAGCCTCTTGCGCGGACGGGCGGCTTCAACCTCCAGTGGGGTGTCCTTTGAGCCAGGTCTTGGATCAGCCGCCGGGCGTGGGGAGGAAACCGTCGAGGATCGCCCGTCGCGGAGAGATTAGAGGTTCACCATTTCTGCAGAAAACCAAACGATGGTTAGCATCAAGGACAATCCGTAATACCCATAAACCTAACACCTAGGACGTACCCTGAGACGACGGACTTAGCCCTACCTCGACCAGCCATCGTTCGGTCATATTTCGAATAGCCCGTGAGGAGGGAAGAATCCCCTAAAGCCTCCTCAGGTCCTCGTGCTCTTGGTCACTGAGATCCGGGGCAGTATTATCGATTACCCTCGTGGACCGTCGGACCCCAAAACCCCAGTCCTTCTAGCATGTCACGAAAAAGAAACGCCCCTTCCATCCCTTGTTGCTGGAAGGAGCTCCGCTGACCCAGAAGCCCGCTCGGGCGGAAAGGAAGTAGCCCCCCGACCCTTTGGAGAGGCGAAAACAGGACAAAAAAAGGTTTCGGGTCGGGGTGATATCGGCATAGTGGCATTCCCTTGGGAAAGCCACCAAGTAGCACTAGGAGTTCGGCGCCACTTGCGACGGCGAGATTCGCCACCAGGAGATGCAGGCTACGATGATGGGGTAGAGAGGAAGACGTAGCCCCGCCTCGAGGGCGTCTAAGGTCAATGCAAAACCCTTAGGAATCGAGTCGTAAGCCCGTTGCCCCGGTTCAGGAGCTAAGAGGACATAATCCTCTGGGATGCTGTAGCGCTCCCGGAGGTTTCTCAGGGATGACCCGTTCACAGTGGAGTCAAGGTCATGCGGCCACATCAAGGCCTCGAGAGCCCTTGCTGCCTCCCCGTCAGAGGATTGGCCAGGGGACGCTAGAGGCACCTCCTTGTTAACATCGTCGGAGGATGGAGAGGTAGAAGAAGAAGGAGAAGAAGAGGAGATCATTCTTACTGACCTTGGAAAGGAATGGAGGATGGGCCGACTTGAAGGAAGAAGAGGACGCTGGGGTCAAGGAAGGGAAGGCGAGACCCAAGACAGAAAACTCACGCAGCAAGAAATGAGAAGAAAACCAGACACGCGCTATTTAAAGGAGGACTCCTGCCATAAGCAGCGCCCTTTCGTCTCCCGAAGGTGGGCGATAGCCCCACTTCCACACCTACCTGCGAGCCACGTCACGTCAGGAAGGCCAAAGGACGTCCCTTCATAAATGAAGGCCGCACGTGGTAACTCTGGAGCGGGCAAGCTGGACGGCAGAATACAGGCGCCTCGACTTCGACGTTTGAAAACAGGACCCGATGAATCAACCCTCGAGGCCCCGCGCCAAGCAAGGGAGTTCTAAATTGTTTGCACCAGGTGAGTTGGAACAGAGGGCTGCCATCTTGCTAAGTAGCCGCTCGGCCGCCGACCGCCCGAGTACTTCTCTGCGCAGTCCACCTGCTTGAGCATGTACCTCGGCCGTCGACCGCCCGAGTACTTCTCTGCGCAGCCCACCTGCCCGAGCATGTACCTCGGCTGCTGACCGCCCGAGTACTTCTCTGCGCAGCCCGCCTGCTTGAGCATGTACCTCGGCAGCCGATCGCCCGAGTACTTCTCTACGCAGTCCGCCTGCCCGAGCATGTACCTCGGCCACCGACCGCCCGAATACTTCTCTGCGCAGTCCGCTTGCCCGAGCATGTACCTCGGCCGCCGACCGCCCGAGTACCTTTCTGCGCAGCCCGCCTGCCTGAGCATGTACCTCGACCGCCGACCGCCCGAGTACTTCTCTGCGCAGTCCACTTGCCCGAGCATGTACCTCGGCCGTCGATCGCCCGAGTACTTCTCTCTGCGATCCGATCCGCTGCTGAGAGCATGTACCTCGCCGTCGATCGCCGAGTACTTCTCTGCGCTGTGATCCGCTTTGCTGAGCATGTACCTTGGCGCTAATCGCCGAGTACTTCTCTCTGCTGTGATCCGCTTTGCCGAAAGCATGTACCTCGGCCGCCGAGCGCCCAAATACTTCTCCACGCAGCCCTCCTGCCTGAGCATGTACCCCACCTCGGCCAGAAAGCCCGAGCTTCGCCTCGGCCACAAAGCCCGAGCCTCGCCTCGGCCACAAAGATCGAGCTTTGCCTCGGCCACAAAGCCCGAGCCTCGCCTCGGCCAGAAAGCCCGAGCCTCGCCTCGGCCAGAAAGCCCGAGCTTCGCCTCGGCCACAAAGCCCGAGCCTCGCCTCAGCCACAAAGCCCGAGCCTCGCCTCAGCCACAGAGCCCGAGTCTCGCCTCAGCCAGAAAGCCCGAGCTTTGCCTCGGCCACAAAGCCCGAGCCTCGGCTCGGTCGGAAAAGCCCGAGCTTGTACCTCGGCCGCAGCCTCCCCGCACCCGTTTCACGACCTGACCCCCAGGGCTGAGCATTCCAGTCTCACCGCGTCCCTGGACGATGAGCCAACAGGCCTCCACCGTAAGCCCCCGGAAAGCATCCTCCACGCCAATCGAAAATTCACCCGACAATCCCCATGGATTGAAGCCAGTCTCGGACCTCGGACCGAGCCCCAAGGCAGGGCTTCCTTCGGGGGGGAGAGTGATGTGGGTAATAAATGGGACGTGACATCAGCTCATGCCGCTTGCACCCGGATGACGCCTCCTGTCTCCCTCGCAACCGACTGTAGCCCATGTTGACCGACAGAAGTGACGCCACTTGTTCCTCACAGGCCGCACGACCATCGAGGCACATCGCCATCCCGCAGGGGGCAGGTCCTCGGCACGCTGTCAGCCGCAATCAGAGGCACAGCATCTCAACTACAGCAAGGGGGAGCGGCCTGGCCCATAAAAACCCAGGTAGATGAACGTAAAGTAGGGGGGCTGGCAAGGGGACAAGGGAGGAGGAGATCCTTTCAAGGTAATCTGAGCTAACTTGATCATCGGAGGGGTCGGGCGGAGCTCCCACCGACCCGACCTTTTTTTGCAGGAACAAAGAGGCGTCGAGCGCAGCCCAGAGCCCCTCCTCGACCCGGTGGACGACGCCCCCTGACGCCCCGATCGGCTTGAAGCCCGGACTGAAGGATCCCAGCACATCCGGATCCGAACCAGGCCGCTTGGGCCCTGAGGTCGCGGTGTAAAGTTGAATACCCCATTAGGTATATTAGTATATTATGTCATGGGATCGGCCACCTTTTAAACACACACACACATATATATATATATATATATATATATATATATATATATATATATGAAGATATATAAGATTGAGGATCCTAATTTGTTGTTCGTGAAGTCTCGTCATTCTTTTTGGTAGTAGATATAAGTATATCTATTGATCGATCTATTTATTATTTTATTCGTTTAAATTTTAAAGTTTAACTCGAAATCTAATAATTTAAATAATTTCTATCTAGATAACTCAATATCAATGCAAGGATGATATGGAACATGCTAGAAAGCTACTCGTTAAAGTTCAAGTAAGATATATACCACTATTTATTCTAATTTAGAATATTTTTGATTGAACTTATACTAAATATATATTTATTTTAACTTAAAAATCTTAATCTAAATTTTTTTTTGATAATTTTAAGAAAATTTTGTTTTCTCCGGTGCCATCAGCATACCCTGTTATGCCGACACTCAACACACCCATACGAGACAAAATGTACCGTGTAATTGGATGACCGACATGTCAATTTAGACGGGTAAAACAAACCTTGGTTCTGTGTCATCTAATCATAGTTAAGGGCTTGCAAATTAGGTATTATATGTATTTGCAAATTATGAGTTTCCAGTTCATGATCTCCATCTGATGCTTTGCATGTATAATGAGTATCAAATCATGTTACCATTTTGCCGTTGTTTTGGTATTCTTGTTCTTTCACTCAAGTGCTAATAAAACCGCTGCACTAACAAATCAGGCACACATCACTGTTGATCTTTTGTAGATTTGCTGGGCCATAATTTAACAGAATATTAAATCCTTTCTCTAAATAAAAGGGAAAAAGAATATATGCTACCGGCACAAGCACCTTTAAAAGGCAAAAGTCAAAGCCTGCTACCCGACCCAAGTCCCTTAAACCTTAGTGCATTGTTGGTTCAATTATTTTGTAGTATGAGCCTCGCTTGATGTGATTTATGGTACCATCGTTTCTACATTATCTGGTTTTATGATGTAATTGCTGCTGTCTACTTGTGATAGGATGAGAAAGCTAAAACTAGGAAGAAAAACACATGCCTTGGCAATGTTAAGCAACGTTTTAGGTTGGAATCATTTACTAATTAAGTGAAGAGCTCTGCAAGATGATAACAAGTGCTATCATTAAGTCCATTTGTATCATCTTCCCCCTCGGGCAACACGCCCTTCATTTTCTCCATGCTTGAAGGCTCAGAAGTTTGCCCCGATCCTTCGGATCTGTGCTTCTGAGAATCCGATCCTTGGTAGAGCCTGCAGTGGTTTTGTGCTTTCTGATATGGTCACAAGAATGATGATGATGGAAATCTGCTATAAATTGGACATAACAATTCCCGGTCGCTTTTGGACTCTGACAAATAATTGGTGCCTTCCCTCTCCCCCTACACTTGCTTCAAGGTAAAGAGCATTGTGGTTACATGGACTCTTCCTCGGTGCTTCGTCTCACAGATAAGCGTAGAGGAGTTGGTTCCATGTATCGGGAACTCCGGGCAAACACCAGTGGATGCAGTCAGCATAGCGCAGGGGATTCGCCTTCTGCTCCTCCGACAAGATCTTCCCCTGGAACTCTGTGTAGACCGAGGTGTGCCCATCGATCCGATGCTCCGAGAGCTGCGTTATGTTGAGGAAGGTCACCGGGACTCTCATCCTCCCCACTACGCCTGAGACCACCTGCATTATTCTTCGATCGGAGCCGCTTCCCCAGTATCCTCTTTCCCTGACAGGCTCCGTCTCATTGTAGCACTTGATCCCGTTCCTGTTGTGCCAGTCTGAGCTCCTGCAGTGCAAGCGGAAGGCCAGCGTTCATGGCCAGCGATCATGAGCGAGCAAAAACAGGGTGATAACCATGAACCTCATGTGCGTGGGGGACATTGTGGTGAAGAAGACTCTTGTGGCATTAGGATTCAGTGTCGAATCAATCCAATTAGCCCACGTCCTGAGGCCGATTCTATAGGCGACTACCGCGTCCAGTTCCTCGAACCCTTCTTCTCCATTAGCGAAGGAACCCCACCTGATCAGAGTACTCACGAAGACATGAATCGATCTGGGGTTGTTCGGAGTCGAAGAACATTTACTTACAAGGATTTGATTCGTTGGCCGCTCATCCACCAGACGTAGGTATTGAAGACGAGGATGTCGACGCCGATCCAGTGCCGAGCATGCTTGGTGATGGAATCTACTCGTATGATTCGTTTGCTCGTGTCGGCGATAATGTGTCCGTCTGTGTTGGATTCGACGAGGAACGGCGCCCAGTAGAACTCGATGGTGGCGTTGTACTCCTTGCGATCATGAGTACATAAATAGTTACAGACCAAAAGCTTTTGCTGCATTCTGGTTGATGGTTTGAAGGGCCAACGAAGAATACCTTCGCCCTGAAGACAGAGAGAGATCGACTGCGGTTCATGGACTTGTGCTCTGGTGGTATCTGAGGTTCCACGAGGCAGACGAATGACAGCCATTGGGCTCTCTGCAGCGAGTCCCCCACAAACATCAGCCTCTTTCCTCTCAGCTTCTCAAGCACCACAGCAGCATTGACTCTGTAAGAGCACAGCTTCTCAGAAAAACGACAACAAGGATGACAGTCTGAAGGGGACGCACTCACCTTGGCAGCGCGCAGTCATCCATCTCCCACACCCAGTACAGGTACCTGTCGTCGGGCCTTCCGTTCCTCATGCATTGTACTTGCCGATCCAAGTAGGGGCAACTATGGTGCGAGTACGGAGGCTCCTGAGACCGGTTGAAGGCCCACCTCCCCTCCGTAACGCTGCACTCCTTGGCACTGAATCCGATCTTGTCTTCGTCGACGATGTCGTCGTCGAGAACAGACATGTTGTCTCTCTCCTCTGGCAAGAAGCACACGCAGCTCAAACAAAAAACGACAGTGCAGTGTTAGGAGATCCGCGATGGCTACCAGAGACGTGGTTACCTGAAGACACCTTACTAGACTTGGCTACTGCATCATCCTTTCTAGAACAAGCTGTAAACTTAAGAATCGATGTACCAGTAAGAGCACGAAGGTCCTCCGTGAAGATCAACCCAGTGAACGCTACGGCAGAGATGACAACCGCCATGAGCGAGAGAGGGAGTCTCCCTTTTGGTATCTTCATCGAGTAGGGAGCAAGCGAGGAAGGAGTGCTTGTTCCAGGGCAAGTTTATAGGGAGTGGAAGGTGGTGCAAGGAAGAATGATGAGAGGAGTATATTACTACTAGGGTTTGGTTATGGAGTAGGGGTAAAGCTAAAGCCATCTCCGCCATTACTGATGCAACCACTGCTCATTAATCAAAAACACTTCTCCAGTGGCTACTCATTAGATTTTTGAGAAAGTTGAGAGAGGAGTAGTCTTCGTTGCTTTGAGATTGTCCGGGGGAGTTGCCAACATCATGATCGAGGTGAAGAATACCACATATGTCTCTCGTTATGATGGTCTTGATGGCATAGAGGGAGTGCATCGTTCATTGTATGAAGTCCGAAAGTCAAATCATCGTTACGCTTCATACACATCATTTACGTGAGACGAAGGTGGCGTAGCAATGACTACAAGCAAAGTACAACTTGGGCCTTCACACTAAACAAATATATCATAGAGGTAGGCCCAAATAAGGCCCTATATATGTATGAGGTATTTCCCAAAACTATCCCTCTTTTACCCTTTTTTTTTTTTTTCAAATGGTATCCTTAAGTTGAAAAATATCTAAAGTATCGCTTAAATTTTTTTACTCATTTTTAAATCAAATTTTAACTATTATAGTGTTTTTATTTAACTTATTTATATTATTTTTAATAGTATTTATAATGTTTTTTTGAGATACTGAAAACACTATTAATATTATTGAAAAACACTATAAGCGACATCATATTTTGTCTCTTTGATTATTATTACTCATAAATCATTAATATACTATTTTTTAGGTTTGTGATTAGTTTAGTTAAGATTATGAGTTCATATATATTATTTACAATGTTTTCGAGTATATGTTATAATATTTTTATCGTGATGACCAAAAATACTATAATAGGTCAGAAATTTTTTAGGGACAATTTAAGTATTTTTAAATTAGGAATACTATTTGTAAAAATTTAAAATGAAGGATACTAAATACCCAAAATATCAATATTTTCTATAAAAATCACACACGCAAATACCCAAAATATGAAGTCTTTTTTTTTTTACATATTATCTACACAATATAGGAATTGGTTGATATGAATTAAGAAAGCACAAAGAATATTGAGAAAAAATCATATAGTTTCAGCAATCTATAAGGTTATCAGCTTAATATAGAAACCCATTTCGATATGTGCTAATGTTGTGACTTATAGTATTACGAAGGATGGAATGACCAATTAGCAATCATAGGATAACGTTATCAGTTTAACATAGGAATTGGACTCCCACATACATAGTTTTAACAATCAATAATGTTATCAACTCAATATAGAAATTAGTTGATATGAATTAAGAAAGCACAAATAATATTAAAAAAACCATATAGTTTTGGAAATCCATACGGTTATAAGCTCAATGTAGGAACCCATCTCAACATGAACTGATGTTGTGACTCATAGTGCTACAAAGGATGGAATGGAATGTGGTCAATTAGCCATTGTAGGATCATGTTATCAACTATACATAAGAATACAATCAAGCAATCGATAACATTATCAGTTTAATATAAAAATTAGGAAAGCACAAAGAATATTAGGAAAAGAATCATATTGTTTTAACAATCTAAAAGATTATTAACATAATATAGGAACGCATCTCGACATGAATTAATGTTATGACTTGCAGTACTGTAAAGGACAAAATAAGATAAAGTCAATTAACAATGATAAGATAACGTTATCAGCTTAACATTGGAATTAGACACACATAATTTTAGCAATCGATAACATTATCAACCCAACAAAAGAACTAGTTGATATGAATTATGAAAACACAAAGAATAGTAGAAAAAGAATTATATAGTTTTAGCAATCCAAAAATATTGTTAGCTTATTATCAAAACACATCTCAAATTGATGTTGTGATTCGTAATGCTACAAAGGATGGAATGAGATAAGGTCAATTAATAATCATAGGATAATATTATCAACTCAACATAGGAACTAGACACATAGTTTTAGTAATTGATAATATTATTAGCTCAACATAAAAATTGGTTTATATGGATTGGGAAAGAGCAAAAAATATTAGAAAAAAAAAATTCATATAGTTGTAACATTATATAAGGTTATCAGCTCAATGTAGGAACTCATCTTGACATAAACTAATATTGTAACTCAAAGGATAAAATGGGATGAGATCAATTAGCAATTATAGCATAATGTTATTAGTTCAACATAAGAATTGGACACACGGACATATAGTTTTAGCAATCAATAATGTTAGTAGCTCAACAAAGGAAATGGTTGACATGAATTGGGAAAGTACAAAGAATATTAGAAAAAAATTATATAATTTTAGCAATCCATTAGGTTATTAGCTCAATGAAGGGATCTATCTCGTATGGACTTGACTCGTAGTGTGGTAAAAGATGAAATAGGATGAATTAGTGTAGTAAAAGATGAAATAGGATGACTTGTAGTGTAGTAAAAGATCGAGCGGCACTAAGAGGGGGGAGGGGTGAATTAGTGCAGCGATAAAAAATGATAAAAATCAACATTTCGTTTGAACCTATTTCGATTGCGTATAAACTTAAAATGATACGTATGAAGATGAAGAAGAAGTTGAGTAAGTAAGACAACAAATGAAGATGGTTTGTAACAAAGTAAGTTACGAGAAAGTAAATACAAATCGATTTATAGTGGTTCGGTTATCTGACCTACATCCACTCCCGATTCCTCTTGGCTTGAGGCCACCAGCTTTTCCACTAGCTATCCCCCTTCCAACGGGGGAGAATGAACTCCCTTACAACTCCTCTCCTTTTGACAGGCTTAGGAGAAACCCTTACAAGCACTCTCTCCTTTCTTTCGATAGAATACAAGTGAAAAACTAAGGAGAATTTTCTAGAGAGATTTGAATAGGGTTTTCTTGCTTTCAAAGTATTGTGCTTTCTCTTTTTCTTGCAGGAACATTTGGGATATTTATAGACCCTAAGAGGATTCAAATTTGGACCCCAAATTTGAATCTCTTTCGTTGTTCCCAGTGCTGGTGGTGCCACCGCCTGTCAGTTGTCAGACTGACAATGTACAGAGCGGTTCCACCGCCCAAGGTAGCGGTGCCACCGCCTACCCTCTCAAGTGCTAGGCGGTACCACCGCCCATTATCGTATTACAATGTGAATTGACATTCAGTTGCCCGGCATGTCATTGGTTGGCGCTTCGTCCAATTCTTCGGCGCATCGTCCTCTCTTGCAGCTTGTTGCCCAATTAGCGGTTGATCTCCGCAATCCCGATATCTTTGGTGCAACTCCGCTCTTCTTGGCCCGATGCTCGACGTCCGAAGCCTCCTGCCGATTATCGACCGAATCTCCGGCTCGACATCCAATATCTTGATGTGATCACTTCCGGTGCAACGTCAATTCCTCTAGCGTCAACTGTCTAATCCTGATCAATAGTAGACTTGCGTAACTCAAAACGTAGTTAGACATCAAAACACAATCAATTAGTTTCATCATCAAAATTTGAGATTCAATAATCTCCCCCTTTTTTATGATGATAACTAATTGATGACTAACAGAGTTAACCATAACTCTCCGGAGTTTAACCAAACTCCTCTTATCAATATCTCATTGATAGAACACTTAGATTATCCCAGATCCAAGCAACATTCATCACATGTTATGAGAAACAAACCAAATCATCATGCAAATATATAAAATATTTAATTTAATGCATGAAGTCATCAATCTACTTCTCTCCCTATGTCATCAACAAAAAAGAGAAGTAATCATCATAGCTAATTTAAAAGATATGCAAATTTTACAACACACTAGCTATCAATCACATCATACAACATTTAAGCATAGCAAATTTCTCATGATAGGCAAGATAGCATTTATTGTGATTATGTTTATGATAATAAATTTTTCTATGTTCCTTTGAGAAGTGCAAGCAAATTGTATTCAAAGATGTGCAATTTGCACCTTCCTTGCTTCCTTTGTGATATGTAATCAATTTGTGTAAGCATTTCATTACTTATGCAAGCAAAAAAAGAAATACAACATACAAGCATAGAAGCATGGCAAGTGTAGGAATGCAAATTTTCTAAGTTTTGCATTTTGCTTCTTTTGAGATATCACTTCTTTGCTTCGCTTTTGATTGCAAGATTGTAATTCTTTGCATGTTCTAGCTAGCTACTTTTGCTACTTTTTATTGTGATACTCAAGCCAGCAATTTTCTTCCTCTTGAATGAGCTAGCAAATTTTTTATTTGGGTGTACAACCTAGCAAAAACTTTCTCCCCCTTGGTTAGTATCAAAAAAGAAAGGGAGGATTAATACTTCAAATAATCTTACATGAGATTCAACAATAATTTGTAACAAAAGCAAGCAATTTTGTTGAAAAAGTGAAGTTGAGCAAGATTTTTATCTCTCTTGATATAACAACTTTTTGCTTCTCAATGTTTAAACTAACAAAATTTTCTCTTTTGATGCATAAGCTAGCAATTTAACTCCCCCTTTATCATTATCGAAAAGAAGGGAGGATTAAATAGCTAAAAATTTCAATCATTATACAAGCCATATAAGGAAATCATGTCATTAATGATATAATATCAAGAAAAGTAAAAAAGGACATGATTCATTTGGTAATAGATAGCAAGGCCACTTGATTCATGCATTCAAGCTATCATTACTCATCATGTGTAATTTCAAAAATGTAAAAGTTGTCAACCATGATTCAAAAACATTCATTCTCAAGCTATGATAAAGAAGAGTAAATCAATGATTCAATCATATCATGTCATAAATTCCAAAAGACATGAATTTATAAAAATCATGAATTCACAAATATTTTCTTTATTATCAATTTTTAATTCATGATAAAGGGTATACAACCAAGAATCATGATGTATAAAAATATATCATTCTCATAGATCAAGTCATGATTCATTGATTCATCATAAGACAAATTTAATTTTCAATCATCAATTTTTCAATTGCCACATAAGGCATACAAGCCAAAGAATTCTTGTCATATCTATATAATAAAAGATATGATATCAAGGCTCATGATTCATTTGATAGTGAAAGTAATAACTTGATTTATGCATAAGAATTTTAATCAAGATCACATTTCATAAGAATCAAGATATCAAGATCACAAATTCATAAAAATTCAAGTATTAAATTCTGAGAAATCAAAAGACAAGATACATTTCATTTAAAGATTTTTCTTTTGATAAAACAGAAGGAGCATAGTAAACGATCTTGATTTATAAAGAACTTCAAGTTATAATTTGCAAGATCATGATTTCAATAAAATATCTTTATAGAAAAATAAAATCTTTTAGAGCTTGATTCAAGCATTATAAACATCTCAAAAAGTCATAAAATCATTCAAACTCATTTTGTCAACTCGAGATTCATAATCAAATCAAAATCATTTTCGAGATTCATAACATGAATGAAGTGATTATCAACTTTTTAGAGATTGCAAAATGATAAATAGATTTTTGATAAACACTTATTATCAAATCATTAATTTCATAATTCATTTAGAAAGTTCTCCTCTTTGGTAAAATAAAAGGAAATATAGGAGAACAAAATGAATTAAGGGAGATAGAACATGATTGAAGCATGATTCATATTTAAAATATATCTTAAGTCATAAATACGAATCAAGCAATTGTCAAATTTGAAATCATCATAAAAATCACATTCAAGAAATTCACGAGTTTCTCACAATATCAAGAATAGATTCATTTTTTATCTTTTATCGAGAAATCAAAGACTTTGGAGATAGACAAATTTCAAGAATCATACATTTTCATTTTATGAATTAATCTCATATGAGCATGCCTTTATCTTTTAATGTCAAATAAAATAGAAATATCAACATTCAACATCGAAAGACAAACTTCATCATAAAATTTGTCAAGATAAAAATATAACATATTATGATATTTAATTTATCATAATAATGTATTTCATTTTAATTTATTTGCTTCAAACAAGTGTGCTCATGTTTCAAAAGAAGAGTATCAAATTTTAAAACCAAAACATGAGTTTGTTATTAAGATATAACAACTTCAAATTTTCATGATATTATAAAATCATTAAGCATGAAAACAAACTTTTAATATTTTTATTTCATCATTATCAATGATGATTTCATAAGGTATGTTCAAATATTTATATGGAAACCATCATTGTATAAATTCAAAATATAAGTTTTGTCATTAAATCCATCAAGATCAAATGCACCAAAATCTTTCATTCGAAAATTTTAATAAAAGCAACGAAGATGGTTTACATGTAAGCATGCTCTTATCTTTTTCTACTAGATTCATGTATCAACATATAGATCCAAAAAGTAAGTTTCAAGAGAAATTATTTAAACCAAATGCATGATACACTAATTTATTTTTAAAATTTTCATCATGATTATTTTCATGAGATTCAAAAGATTGATAAAGTGAATTTGTTAACCTCAATAGGATAGAAAATGAATTTTCATTTCATGCAATTGTTTTCATGTGAGCATATTCAAATCTTTTTATGAAAACATATATCAACAAGATATAAGTTTAGTCATAAACTCGTCAAGACCAAACACATCAAAAATAAACCATCATGATAACACATTTTTAATTTTTATGTGTTTTATTTTATGTGGTTGATCTCACATAAGCATGTTCACATTTTTACACAAAGGCCAAGCATCATATAAATTTGAAAAACAATTCTCATCATGAAAACCATCAAGTCCAAATATAACACAAGGCAACATCAAAACCATATTTCTTTTATTTTGAAAATGTGTGAGTTAGGTCTTTTAGTTTTGCAATTGATTTCACGAAGACATGCATCATCTAAAAAAGGTTTAAGAGCCATTAATCCAAGATAGAGATTTTCAAATCATAAGCATGATACTATAAAAATTATCATCAAAATATTTTCAAGAATAACATATAGTTGATGTACAATCATTATTATAAATCATTCAATCATCATTCATAATGTTGCATACACCATTCAAAAATTTTACTTTTCAAAAATACTAGAAAGAAAAGCATAGTATAATTTTTAAAATATTTTTTTAAATTTTTAAAAACACAAGAAAAACATGAAAAAATTCCTACTAACTAAGTTAAGCATTCATGGAAAGCATCATGTAATTTCAAAATAATTCAAGGGAGTTAAGTTACTTACCTTGTCGTCGAAGCCTGTCGAAGCCCGTCAAAGCCCAATTTGTCGTTTCGTCATTTGATTCTTCTTTGCGCTTCTTCTTCATCTTTGGCTTCTTCCTCCGTTCAAGTTTATTGTTTATTTTAGATTTTTGTTTAATGAACTTATAAAAATTGATTAAAAGTTCAATATCCTCTTCATTGTCCTCATCACTTGAGTCATCCCTCAAGTGGCATTTCATAGTCCGGAGTTCCAAATCCTTCCTATTCTTTGGAAGGTGGTTCATGTGTTCATCATGTTCAAAATATTCTAGGAGGCTCATTTCATATGTCATTAGTGAGCCAATGAGTTGTCCAATAGGTAAATTATTTAAATTTGTAGCCTCTTATATTACGGTTACTTTATGATCCCACCTTTTTGGAAGGGATCTTAAGATCTTGTTAGTGAGTTCAAAGTTCGAAAAATATTTACCAAGACTTTTCAAGCTATTGACGACATCCATGAAGCGGGTGTACATATCACCGATAGTTTCGCTTGGTATCATTCGGAAGAGCTCAAAATCATACAATAAGAGGTTTACTTTCGAGTCTTTAACTCTACTAGTTCCCTCATGCATGATTTCAAGAGTTCGCCAAATGTCAAAAGTCGTTTCACACGTAGAAATCTGATTGAACTCATTTTTGTCTAAATCATAAAATAAGACATTCATAGCCTTTGCATTTAAAGAAAACGATCTTTTCTCTAAATCCGACCATTCGTTCGTCGATTTAGAGGGAAGTTGAAAATCATTTTCTATGATATTCCATAAGTTTAAATCTTGAGAAATTAAAAAAACTCTTATTCGAGTTTTCCAATATGTGTAGTCCAATCCATTAAAGAACGGTGGACGAAAAATCGAAAAGCCCTCTTGAAAGCCATGAAAAGCCATTTCTTATGGGTGTAAATCCGAATGAGAAATAACGTGGCTCTGATACCAATTGTTAGGGATCGAGCGACACTAAGAAGGGGGGGGGGGTGAATTAGTGCAGCGGTAAAGAATGATAGATTTTCGATGATTTAAACAAGTTTGGAAACTTCGTACGATAAAAATTAATGTTTCGTTTGAACCCGTTTCGATTGCGTATAAACTTAAAATGATACGTATGAAGATGAAGAAGAAGTTGAGTAAGTAAGATAGCAAATGAAGATGGTTTACAGCAAAGTAAGTTGCCATAAAGTAAATGTAAACCGATTTATAGTGGTTCGGTCATCCGACCTACATCCACTCCCGATTCCTCTTCGCTTGAGGCCACCGGCTTTTCCACTAGCTATCCTCCTTCCAACGGGCAAGGATGAACTCCCTTACAATTCCTCTCCTTTTAACAAGCTTAGGAGAAACCCTTACAAGCACTCTCTTTTCTTTCGGTGGAATACAAGTGAAAAACTAAGGAGGATTTTCTAGAGAGATTTGAACAGAGTTTTCTTGCTTTCAAAGTGTTGTGCTTTCCCTTTTTCTTGCAGGAACACTTGGGGTATTTATAGACCCCAAGAGGATTCAAATTTGGAGCTCAGATTTGAATTTCTTTCGCTATTCCCGGTGCTTGCGGTGCCACCGCCCACCCTCTCGGGTGCTGGGCGGTGCCACCGCCCAACACATTTTAGCTCACTGGTTTGGGTAAAAAACTTGGCCCAAATCGGTCTAAACTAAGGCCTAATTGGCCTCTACTTGGGTTATAGGATTAACACCTAATCCTAACCTAAATTAATATGTTAACTATGAAATTAAAGATATTTGCTAAGCTATTACAAAGTCCAATAAGTCAAGACTTCTTCCGGCGAGCTTCCGACGAACTTTTGACGGTCTTCCGACGAACCCTCAGAAACCATTCAGCGGAC
Organism: Musa beccarii; assembly: GCA_024322285.1. NCBI lineage: Eukaryota > Viridiplantae > Streptophyta > Magnoliopsida > Zingiberales > Musaceae > Musa > Musa beccarii. Next base: position 12,810,389 of record CM044400.1, read on the forward strand.
TCCCACAAGCTCTCGACTTCACGATGATCTTGGCGAGTTCCAACGATCTTCATTGGCAAGCTCTGATCTTTCTTGACAAGCTCCATGAACTTCCAACGAACCTTCCGGCGAACTTCCGAAAACCCTTCGGCAAGCTTCGTACTCATTCTTGGCTGGTTTTGACAACACTCCCAATGAATCTTCGGACTCCCGTCGAACTCTCAAACTCTCAACGATTCATCCCACTTGTCTTCTGGCACTTTGTTTCGCTTTACGTCTTCATCATCATCGTAGTTAATCCTGCACACACAAAAACAAAACTCTACTTCGATTTAGGCAATTATTACAACGCGAATTGACATTCAGTTGCCCGGCACATAATTGGTCGGCGCTTCGTCCGATTCTTCGATGTATCGTCCTCTCTTGCGGCTTGTTGCACAATCGACGGTTGACCTCCGTAACCCCGATATCCTTGGCGTAACTCCGCTCTTCTTGGCCCGATGCCCAACGTCCGAAGCCTCCTGGTGATTATCGACCGAACCTCCAGCTCGACATCCAATATCCTGACACGATCACTTCCGGTGCAAAATCAATTCCTCCAATATCAACTGTCTAATCCTGATTGATAATAGACCTGTGTAACTCAAAACGTAATTAGACATCAAAACACAATCAATTAGTTTCATCATCAAAATCCGAGATTCAATAGTAAATTAGCAATTATAGGACAACATTATCAAATCCCCATAGGAATTGGTTGATATGAATTATAAAAAGCACAAAAAATATTTTTAAAAAATTATATATTTTTAATAATCCATAATGTTATCAATTCAATATAGGGACTCATCTCAACATGAACTATGATACTGTGACTTGTAGCGCTGTAAAGGATGAAATGGGATAAAGTCAATTAGCAATCATAGGATAATGTCATTAGTTCAACATAAGAATTGGACACATACACAATTTTAACAATCGATAAAGTTATCAACTCAACATAGGAATTGGTTGACATGAACTTGGAAATCACAAAGAATATTGTAAAAAGAATCATATAGTTTTAGCAATCCATAAGATTATCAGCTCAATGTAGGAACCCATCTCGACATGAAATAGTGTTGTGATTTGTAGTATTGCAAAGGATGGAATGGTATAAGGTTAATTAGCAATCATAGGATAATGTTATTAGTTCAACCGAGGAATTTGACACATAATTTTAGAAATCGATAATGTTATTGACTCAATATAAGAATTGGTTAATATGAATTAGCAAAGTATAAATAATACTAAGAAAAGAATCATGTGGTTTTGACAATCCATAAAGTTATTAGTTTAATGTAGGAACCCATCTCAATATAAATTGATGTTGTGACTAATAGTGATGCAAAGAATGGAACTGGGTGAGGTCAATTAGCAATCATATGATAACTTTATCATCTCAGCATAAGAATTGGACACAAGCACATTGTTTTAGTAATCAATAACGTTATTAGCTCAGCATAGGAATTGACTAATATGAATTAGGAAAGCATAAAGAATATTTTAAAAAAAGAATTATATAGTTTTAAGAATCAATAAGATTATCAGCTCAATGTAGGAACCCATCTCGACATTAACTGATGTTGTGACACACAGTGTTACCAAAGGATGGAATGGGATTAAGGCAATTAGCAATCATAGGATAACATTATCAATTCAACATAAGAATTGGACATACATAATTTTAGCAATCGATAATGCTATCAGCTCAATCTAGGAATTGGTTGATATGAATTGAAAAAAATGCAAAGAATATTAAGAAAAAATCATATATTTTTTAGCAATCAATAATGTTATTAGCCCAATGTAGGAATCCATTTCGATATAAACTGATATTGTGTCTCAGTAGTGCTACAAACGATAGAATGAGATTAGGACACTTAGGATAACACTATCAATTAGGATAGAATGAGATGGGTTCAATGTAGGAACCCATCTCAACATTAACTGATGTTGTGACACACAGTGTTACAAAGGATGGAATGAGATTAAGACAATTAGTAATCATAGAATAACATTATCAACTCAACATAAGAATTGGACATACATAATTTTAGTAATCGATAATGCTATCAGCTCAATATAGGAATTGGTTGATATGAATTGAAAAAATGCAAAGAATATTAAGGAAAAAATCATATATTTTTTAGCAATCAATAATGTTATCAGCCCAATGTAGGAACCCATCTCAATATAAACTGATGTTGTGACTCACAGTGCTGTAAAGGATAGAATAAGATTAGGACAATTAGCAATCATAGGATAACACTATCAACTAAACATAAAAATTTGACGAAAACATAGTTTTAGTAATCGATAACATTATTAACTCAACACAGGAATTAGTTGATATGAATTGGGAAAGCATAAAAAATATTAAGAAAAGAATCTTATACTTTTCGTAATTCATAATGTTATCATCCTAATGTAGGAACCAATATCGACATGAACTAATGTTGTAACTCGCAATGCTATAAAGGATGGAATGGGATGAGATCAATTAGCTATCATAGGATAATGTTATTAACTCAACATAAGAATTTGATACACACATAGTTTTAATAATCGATAATGTTATCAACTCAATATATGAGTTGGTGATATGAATTGGAAAAGCTTAAAAAATAATGAGAAAAGAGTCATATAGTTTTAGCAATCCATAAGGTTATCAACTTAATATAGGATCTCATCTCGACATAAATTGATATTGTGACTCGCAGTGCTGCAAAAGATGCAGTGGGATAAGGCCAATTAGAAATCATTGGATAACTTTATCAACTTAACATAGGAATTGATTGATATAAATTGGAAAAGCACAAAGAATATTGAAAAAGAATTGTATAGTTTTAACAATCTACAAGGTTATTAACTCAGTGCAAAGACTCATCTTGACATCAACTAAAGTTATGACTCGCAATGCTACAAAGGATGGAATAGAAAAAAATAAATTAGCAATCATAAGATAATATTATCAACTCAAACATAGAAATTCCTACAATTTTAACAATCAATAAACATAAAAATTGATTGATATGAATCAAGAAAACATAAAGAATATTAGGAAAAAAATCATATAGTTTTAGCAATCTATAAGGTTGTCAATTTAATATAGGAACCTATTTGGACATGAATTGATACTACGACTTATAGTACTATAATGAATGGAATGGGATGAAATCAATTTACAATCATAGGAAGCGGCTGTATCCACGAAGAGGAACAAAGACGCCATAGCTAAACATAGATTGGATGAGCTAATGCATATCAGGGTTTGGTTCGGTTCCTTTTTATTGGAGATATAGCAATCGCTTTCTTGATTGTGAACACAAATGACAATTATTCATCCAGACATCCAAATACATGCATCATTTGGTTTTATTTGTAGCTATTATTTATAGTTATTTTTATTTATAGACAACCAAACATATCAAGAACCCTTTTTCTGAAAAAAAATGTAAGAAAGAAAAACTAGCTTATAACTTTTTATAATTAAGCTATTCTGAAAATTCCTACTTCTTTTGTCCTTTTTGCCCTCATAATTTGTTTAGTGATCGCAATTATAGTCAATATAACAAATACTCACCAACTAAATATGGAGACTTAAAAATAATTGGTGAGTATTTGTTTCTTTGACTATAATTTCAATCACTAGTTAGGATTATTTTTAATTAGTAACAGTGTTAATTGGTGAAACCTAACATTTGAAACTTTTCTTGCACCAACTAAAGATTTAGTCTCTCTTTTTCCTAATTTTTGTTGTTTTAATATATATATATATATATATATATATATATATATATATATATATATAGAGAGAGAGAGAGAGAGAGAGAGAGAGAGAGGGGACAATAATTTTGGTCACTAATTGAAGCCATGTTGAGTAGGATTGATGTGGATTTTAGACTTCAATCTTCTTTCCGTTCGTGTCCAAATCGAACATTTCGTCACCCATTATAGCATGAAAGAACATGTGCACTAACCTCAAAAGTTGCATCCATCAGAGCATTAAATTAAGAAAGTATCTTAAATTATTTACAATCTGTATATATTTTCTGTACACATCAAAGTAATTCAAAGTGAACCATAATATAAGGTACTGCGCCTGAAAAATGTAGTTTACATCAATTCATCAAATAGTCCAAATAATTAATCTTATCGACATACCAATGATAAATCAAATGAAAACTGAATTTGGGTTGATACTTTATATTCATTGTCAAATCAAATCAACATAATATTTTTAATATTACTTCAAGACTTGCAAACACTATTGCTATTAAAAGCATCATTATATATTTTATTTTTTAAAAAATTTTTAAGGAAAAATAGAGCTATAGACAACATGTTCACCAGATTAAAATATTCTAAGAAGATTTTTAAAAAATATATATTTTATCATGTGTTTGGTCACAGAAGTGATAAGAGTTCCACCATGATTGTGATTACTATCATCGTCATCACCATTGACATCAGTGCCACCATGATTGTTACAGTCGGTCATCCCTATCATCTCTTCTATGAATCATCTACGGTGGACGATAGTCTTGCAGGCCTTTGTACTTTAGATGTCAAGATGCATGTGTATGAAAGAGTGTGATATATATATATATATATATATATATATATATATATATATATATATATATATATATATATGTATGTATGTATGTATGTATGTATGTATGTATGTATGTATATATATATATATATATATGTATATATATATATGTATGTATATATATATATATTAGAAACTATTTACAATCGATCTTGAATTCGTTTGTTCTTGGCAGCCATTGATGAATGATATATATAGGCAAGTGTAGGCTGCACTTCAAATCTTATACCAAGAAAGGAGAAGGTAAGAACAGTGGTCTGCATTTGACGTTGGCAGAGGATATATTCCTTCAACACATGGGGTAGTTTAATCAAGTAAAAACGAGTTCAATTAACAATTCAACCATATTGATGTTCGATATTTCTCATACATATCATATTTCCCTGGATTGTAGCTACTATAAGAAGTTCACTAAGATGTTAAAGACTATTTTACTCCCAAGCTATCGTTTTTCATCTAGGAATCTTATAAAAAATCCTATTCGATCTTAGTCTTCATATAGGTATATAAATGTTTGAGGTTCCTGTTTTGTCACGTCAATTCAAATTGACATGGACATCATCAATATTTACCCAATAGATGTGGTTCATGTTTCAAATAATATAAAGATAAAAGAAAGTTGCTGGAGAATTGAGGATATTGTCATGGATTCTTCTGCTGGATTTCCAACGTTGTCACTCTCAAACTACTCTTTGATAAGGAGTGTACACTTCAGCAGTGTCATGATCAGTCCCTTAACTTCAAAACTCCTACATAAAAATCTATGCAAAAAGAAGCGGTTCTTTGGTTAAGAGATTCCATGCTTTTGAGTGTTCTTATTATTTGTCTCTCTCTACTTGGAAGTATTAGAGAAAGGAATGAATAGGTCGCGCTCTCGCTCGCTCTCTCTCTCTCTCTCTCTCTCTCTCTCTCTCTCTCTCTCTCTCTCTCTCTAACTTGGAAGCATTAGAGAGCCGGGTGAGAGCGTATTCAGCGGTGATCAACTCAACTCCCCCACGCATAGGAAGTCAGTCCCACGGCTCGAATGAACACCTTGGAAGAGTAGCTAAGATGCTGAAGTCTCCATAAATAAATTAGCTAAACAAGGCTAAAATCGACTTCCGGAATATATATAGAAGTTGTCGTACGTTCCAAAACAATGGGCGATCAATTGTGACCTTTTCTTACTTCATTATTCGACCTTCAACGCAAGTAGCAGCAGAACAAGTCATTACAATATTTGGTGGACAAAGTCCTTTGTTGATCTCACTACCATATCCCCAAACAAGTTTTCAGATAATCTATATAATAACCAAACATCACCTAGTATTTTCACACTTCATCATCCCGATAAAAATTAAAATGAGATGAAATATTTTTTTATATAGCAATCAAGTCCTAAATTTTGATATTTCTTTCCTTTAAAATGATTTCCTTATTTAGATTTCTTGACGTCCAAAAACATTATAAACCCAACAAAATGTTTCATCCACTCAAAACCCTGACGAGGAAGGAGACAACGCCATGAATGCTTTCCGTCCTTTTCCTTCACAAGAAAGAATCCCTCAACAGCTTCATCCCGGGAGGAAGGAAGAAGGAATGACCAAATAGCTTATCACAGCTCCGTCACCTTCCCACCTGGCGGACTACGCAAGCAATGGGTCCCCTGTGCCGTCAGGTCCGTCCGACCCGGTCCGGTTCGATCGGTGGACGCGCGATTAGTGAGAGAATCCGCGGGTCGGCTGATCCGAACCAGTAGCCAAATTTGACTTCCAACCCGCGTCCCTTCCCGGGCCAGCGGGGCATCTGCTGTGGGCATGCCGCCGCTGCGACCCCTTTAGACCACCTCACTTTTCCTATCGCTGAACCAATTCGTTCTTTGCTGTGGACCCCGCAGTCCCGGTGGTGAATACAGATCGTAGTGAGCGACGAGCGCGCCGGACTCCCTGGAGCTTCCGTGCTACCTAATCCGGTCCGTTTTAAATCTCCACCCCACGAGAGGCGGTTGTATCCAATCTCCCCCCTCACGCCAATCTCTCTGTCCCTCGCTCGCCTCCCTTTCCTTCTCTCCCCACACAAATCCGAGTCCGAGGCGCCGCCGCTCGAGATCCATCCCTTTGTCTCCCAAGGTACCAACGCATTTCCCCCTTCTTCTCTTCGATCGCTGCCTTCGATTCCAACTCTTTTCGCTTCTTTTGTGCCTCTTATATGCGCAAATCTTGGGAGATTTCGTTTCGGCTTTGGTGCTATATTCTTGATTGCGGTCATGATCCACAATGAATCTTTTGTCTTGATTGATGAGAACAAATTTCTTTTCCCGTTTTGCATTTCTTTTTCTCTTTCCTACGGTCTTTACGCTTGTTCTTGTTGAATAATCTCTGATATTTTGGGTTTGCCACTCCTCTTTGTCGATAAAGATATGTTGTTTTAGGGTTCGATTTTGTGTCTTGGAATGAGTGCAGAGTTGCCTTCTTTAGACCAAAAATAGGCTCCAAGGAAACGTGGAGATCGTGCATAACAGTAGGTTGGGTGTTTACAGTTCTTGCAATGGTTCATCTGGCGTTGCTTTGATCGTTGACGGTGATCAGAATGATCTCATTTGCTGGGTGATCGTCATAGATAAAAGTGAGAATATATATATATATAAATATATATATATATATATATATATATATATATATAATATTTGGGTGTAGAAGAGGGGTTTACAGCAGTGGCTTCTTGTTTGAGTAAATGCTCACTGTTGGTGAATCATATCTTGGAAGCCTTGGAAAATTATATAAGAGGGAATTTAGGTGTGGTTGTTTTGGCTTTATCATAGTTAATGAACCTATATAGGATCTTCCTTCACTGTACTGTGTTAAAATATGTTTGTTGTCTTCCTCTGTGAGATCTCACTCTTGTCTGTCACCGCATGACATCCGCAATCCTTGTACTTTCAACATGAACTTCACCGTGAGTCGGGAATTATTATTGTTATAAATGAAAACGAGTTCTGCCTTTACACCATTGTCACCAGGTTAAGAAAATTCCAGAGGAATTAATAGCTCCACCAATTTGAAATTATTCTCCGTACCTGAAGGCAACTTTTAATTTAAGCACATCAAATTCAGCATCATGATAGTCAATTTTTTTTTGTCCAGTAAATTAGACTACTCAGTGCAGTTAACATTCTGAATTTGAGACATTTTACCTGATCCATTTTCCTTTTGGGCGGGTCTCTGTCAGCCATAATTGATTGATTTGATAGCTTATTTTATTTAGAACATTTGATGCATCGGCTAGTGCTTGCCTATGCAACAGCACAATCTGCCAATGAAAACAAGTTCTTAGAATATAGACATAATTACTACGTCCTACTTGGTGGCTTAATCTTGCTTTAGGATTGAAAGTAATTTGTAGAAGAATTATTCAACTTTGATAACTACTGATGTGACAACTCATTATATAATTAAAAATAGAACTGCTCAACCTCAAAAAATGAATAGCCTATCTAAATTTTTAAAGAGTCCTTGATCATACAGGTAGCCAAGATCTTGTCTGAGCATACATGCTTTTTAAATTACAGGGTACTGACCCCTTATGCTTCAAGATATGTTGATCTCTTTACAAGGGACAGAGGTTGTTAATACCTGGTGTACGTTCATTCTTTTCACTCTCCTTAGCTTAATTTAGTTGGTTCGTAATATTATAATTCTAAGGTTTCCTCACTGTTGATTTCTTCGAATTGTCTTCGTTTTATTGACTTGTGATATCTTGACATTGAATATTGGAAACTTGAGACATTTCCATCAATTTCTGTAGTCATCATCTGATTATAAAATTATTGTAATGTTTGATTTAATTATTATTTCAGGTCATTAAATTGTTCATGTTGCATTTGTCATGATTAAAACTTGTAATCTTCATATGCTACGTGGGAATTCCCATTCACTGTGAATTTTGTTGTGAAGCGCTTCTCGACATTGTTTGCTAGTGTTGAAAACACGTTGATTGAAGGGAGAATATCTGATAGGCATTTATCTTGTTATTTCAGATGGAGACGCAGAACTCCGAGTCAGCTCAAATTATTGAAGTAGACATGGATGTACCTCCCGGGGTTTCAGGCCTAGGCGGGAACAAGATTTGCGGCGGTGCAGGTTGTGATTTTTCTGATATCAGAACCAGTTCACATGATGCCAAAGAGCGATCTGCCTCGATGATGAAACTTATGGTTGCTGTTATCCTTTGCTTCATATTCATGGGCGTCGAAGTGGCTGGAGGTGTTGCAGCAAACAGTCTTGCAATCTTAACTGATGCTGCTCATCTCCTCTCCGATGTTGCCGCTTTCGCTATCTCCTTATTCTCGCTCTGGGCATCTGGATGGGAGGCAACACCACAGCAATCATATGGCTTCTTCCGAATAGAGATTCTTGGAACACTGGTCTCCATTCAGCTGATATGGCTTTTAGCTGGCATACTGGTTTATGAAGCTATTGACAGAATCATACATGACAACGGTGAGGTCCAAGGCAAACTGATGTTTGCTGTTGCAGCATTTGGCTTGTTGGTGAACATTATAATGGCTGCCGTGCTGGGTCATGAGCATGGCCATGGACACGGTCACGGCCACACCAGGGCCGACCATGACCACTCTCAGCATGATGATGACCACCGTCACAACCACGTACATGGCGCAGAGCATACTCGTTGTCATGGCATTTCTGTCACAACCCATCACCACCACCATCATCGTCATACAGGTGAGGAGAAGATCCCACTTTTAGGAGACATCGAACGTTGTCCAGTTGAGAATTCTGGTGTTAGGACGCAGCAGCGCAACATCAATGTCCACAGTGCTTATCTACATGTTCTTGGAGATTCAATCCAGAGCATCGGAGTCATGATTGGAGGGGCTCTCGTATGGTACAAACCCGAGTGGAAGATCATCGATCTGATATGCACGCTCATATTTTCCGTCGTCGTGCTGTTGACTACCATCAAGATGCTGAGGAACATCCTGGAGGTGCTCATGGAGAGCACCCCGCGAGAGATAGACGCTAGCAAGCTGGAGAAAGGTCTCTGCGAATTGGATGGCGTGGTTGCCATTCATGAGCTCCACATATGGGCGATCACGGTGGGGAAGGTCCTCCTTGCCTGCCATGTCACGATCACTCCAGACTCAGATGCCGATCATGTGCTCGATCAGGTGATAAGATACATCAGGAGGGAGTACAACATCAGTCATGTGACCATCCAGATAGAGCGACAGTAGGCTTCTTCGATGTGAGTTCAAATAATCACTGGCCATAACTCTTAAGAAATCTGTGTACTACGATACCGTGGTCTCTTAGTCTTCTAATCTCCAGTTAGTTGTCGGCCTATGCATCTCAGGGCTTCAGCTGATCCTCCCATTGGCAAAGTGTGGAAGAAGAAGTTGATCAGCAATCACGTGAGATTTGATGAATTATGGCTGGTAGGATTGGTGGTGTTCAGCCTTGCATTCTTGTACCTTGTTGCTGATTCATGGATGCAGACTGTGGTACTTATCTGAGCTTTTTCTGCATTTATGTTTGGCTCCTCTCTAGAATCCTCTTGTTTCTACCTGGCTGAAATGTTTGAACCGGAGAGGGTTACGAAATCTCGTCCAAATATAAAGGCACACGCATTTGGATTCTTGGCAATCAGTTGTGGCTGATCTTGCTAGTATTTGACTGGCTGAGTGTTAAGGATCAACAAAATCCATCAGATCTTTGACCATAATTTCACGAATAAATATGGATAAAGAGTATTTAATATAATATATATATATATATTATTTTATTCATAATTTTTATAATATGTAGATGATTTGTAGTGGCTTGATAATCATATTATGATTAACTTTTATGATTATTTTAGTCCTGTAAATATAGGTTGTATGTAATCATTGTATAGAGATAAAACTATTTAAAAATAAATCATCTATGTAGTTATTTTGAGGATTTTCTAGCTTTATAGTGTGATGTGAAGTGTCAACCAACATAATATTCAAGAACTACTTGAGTGGCATATGATTAGATGAGCTTTTGAGATAGTATTTCAAGTTAATTTATTATTTTATCTCATAACAGTGTCATATAGGTACTTGTAGGGATTTTTGGTTACATTAGACCATTGATCTTTTATCATGCAGTCGTTTAGAGTTTACATAGTCTATATTTGTAATTAGAATTACTTATCAAGTATTTGTTGAAATATCTACTTGTGGGATCCCAAGTTAAATGTTTCTTCTAACTTGTCTTCTTTTTTGTAGATCCTTAAGGGATCATAAGAAGTTTCAAGAAGGCTGACTCTTTGTGAACGAATATGCAATGGTGTCAAATGATTTAGGTAAAACAAACTAAGTTCGTGGTAGATGACATATAAGTAGGACAAGCACATCTAGAAACATTTAGCATGTAAACATTAGGACCTAGTAAAGCTAATTAGCATGTGCAATCATTTGATAAAAACATCCCTAGAGACATAGGGAACTCAGAGAAGTGAGAGCCTCTGAGATTGATATTCAAAAGAATGACCAATCTTTCGCACGAGACTCACTACGAGGATAAACGAGCTAGGAAGAACATGTAGTGTACAAAGGTTAGGATGACTTAGTTCGAGTTATAGCTCAATATTGACAACTAAACTTGATGATGCTTAAGGCAAGCAGATGCTTGGCAACAAATGATGAGACCATATAAGGAGGGATGGGTTGCTCATTGATTAAAAGAGTAGTGCAAAGCTCATAGAAGTGATGAGAATTATAAATTCAAAGAATTCAGCACTCATGCAATGGCTTGTATACGGATGATAGACTCTTTGTGGCCATCCTAAGGTAGTTGAAACTTGATGCTACGGAGCATAGACTCTTTTTCTTCAACTTAAAGAGGAATAGTCCATAGGAGGTTGAAGTATACAGTAAGTTTGGCATGTTGCTAGGTCTTGAGAGGCATAGTGAGGGCTATGTTGGTAAAGAATCACAATGTAGCAAGTGCATTTATAATAGCAGAATAATGCACAGTTTGTTCAACAAAGCAAAGTAGTCTAAGAGGATGATAATCTCCAAAACTTCTAAAGAAAATGATGCAAAGGAAAAAGTTGCTCAAAATGGACAAATAACTAAGGGATAAGACACGATTCTCTAAAGGGAGAATCATGTGCAATGAACTACACATGTTGGGAGAGGTACCTCAAAACGATAGCTCCATAAAGCTCAATGGATCAAACAAGCGACAAGGAGTCGTCACATGATCTGGCATGAGGTAATATATTAATGGATGCATTATAAGATTAAGTGGGAGAGTGACCCTATAAAATACCAAATGAAGACACACCTAGAGTTATTGTGGAAATCAAACTCAACTGACGGTTGACTCATAGAATGGTGGGCACGAGGGATACCATTATCTCAATGCAAACTAAGGAGTAGAGCAACTTAGGTGAAACTTTGTGAAGTATCCAAGTTGCATGAAGGGAGTCAACATAGAAGATAAAATATGAAACTGAAGCACGAAGCTTTCCTTAGACATAAGTCAAGGACATGAACTCTTACAGAGGTAAGAGTGAAATCATGTCATTCCATAGGTCATTCATTTTGATGGAGTAGACTCATCTTACATGGTGCCAAAGTTGATAGGAGCTTCGAAGAACATGCAATTTATCTCATTGAAGCAAATGATGGAGGGATTAAGATGACTCAACTTGTAGAAGCAAAGTTGAGGCTTGAAGACTATGACATAAGGTAAGAGGACATAAAGGTTGGTACTCTTAAAGAATATATCATAATGTTATTTGAGTTATTGCCTGGAAAGTTATATACAACGGAGATTGTGCTAGGGGCAAGTATCTAGGATCCAAATAATGACATTAATTTTAGTCAAGTCGTCGGATTTCGAGAGTTATTAAGCGATGTACTGTTATAAAGCCAAGCTCGTCTGTGTGTGACCCGAGAGCAAGTGGATTAAGATCGATTGCTAAAGGATCAAACACAATTGGATATGACAGAAGCCCTGCGATATGCTAATAAAGACCATACATAGAGAGATTGTAGTCCGAGTTTATCTCACAAAATTCAGAATGCAATGGAGATATCATTAAGAGGTGACATGGTGTATTGGATCGTGATGGAATAGTTTAAGATAATACGACGCACATGGAAGAAATCCTATGAGAGGCTTGATCATATAGAGATATGATCGGGAACTATTAGGAGCTCCACTTTATTGAGCAACATGATGATAGGGGCTATGGATTCAAAAAATGGAAATCATAGTACTTCAGAGGCAGGTCTTCCATACTTGTATTGAATTTTGCATCGAATAAAAGTCTTAGTCATCAGCATATAGGGGCTATGTATTACTAAGGACAATTTCAAGTGCAAGTACCAATGAGTCCCAATGGGAGGAGACTTGATTATACAAAGATATAATTAGAGTGGTTAGAGAGTTGGATTGCTTTAAAGCATATATTCACTTGAAGGAGCTCGACAAGTCAAAGGACAAGGTTGAGCGAGTGAATGTTGCTACTAAGGATACAAAGGAGAACAGAATTGGAATGAGCCCTATAATATGATGGTAGAGGTTACGCATAAGAGGTGTTAAAATAGTCTATCTCTCGATTAACTAAGGAGAATTACTCATAGACCACAAAGGTGTTAAAGTAGGTGGTCGAACAAGGTAAGGAAGCAACAATGAATCCATAGGGACTTAGTACCCAAAACTAAGTGTCGATCAGGATAGAGGTGGACTTAAAGGAGTACCACAGTACCATAGATGTTGATCTATCAATCGCAAAGAAAGGACATAGATGTGAGATGATAGATAGTGGGGGTCATAGGTATAACAGTGCCATACTATCATAGAGGTAGCATTTTCATAGAGTCATCGATCCCTTGCTCTCATGGAGGAAAGCATATGGTCATGAAAGAGGGTTAAGGAAGTAGAGAGTGCTAATACAAACTCCAAGTACTAAGATAAAGTTGAAGGGTAAAGGCTAGAGAACTTCATAAAATTTGGGTCGATGGGCTTCTCATTAAGATAGTTAAAAGTAAAGGATTTCAAGTCGATGCAGGAGTGCTCAACCAAGGAACGGAGTAGGCAGTACATAATGTTGTACATTTTCTACTCAGAAGAGAATATAATAGAATTGATGGAGAAGATAATACAATCTCATATATGATCAAAACAATCAGAGACTTACATTAAGTCAAGGTAAATTTTTGCTCTTTTCAAGCAAAACTTCTTGTATTTCAAAAGTTTGATGGCAGTGAGGAGACAAATTGCAGTAACTAACTTAATGCAAGAAGTGTGAATACTTTAAGTGCTTCAGAAATGTGAGCAAAGAATAAGCGAAGGTTAGTAGTAATCAACTTAGTGTATGAAATACAACCCTCGAGAAGGTGAGCAAAGTCAATTAACATTTACCTTTTTAACTTTTAAGAGAATAGACAAAACCGAGTATCATAGTTCTCTTATTTATATAACAAAGAAGAGTTTTGCATATGTTCAAATACCCTTTGAAGAAACCTAGTGAAAGACAACAATTGTCAAATCATCACCAATGGAATTATCATAAGCATAGCTAGAATTACGTAAGTTGTGAGACACTCTTGTGTTATCTACCCATGAAGGATCAGCCTAGTTATAACATCGCACAAGTCCTGAAGGAACTGCAAAAGAACAAATTAATTAGTTTAAAAGCAAGCAGTGGATAAGTCTTGACGTTTCACGAAGAGGGTAACTTTTATAAGCAATTCAGCAAAGAGAAAAGAGAGAAAAAAAATAAAGATTTTGAAAGGCAAACGGATACTTATAAGTTCACAAACGACTGCTTACCGGGTTTCAAGCGCATTAGCAAGTTTAAGTAAGCTTAATATACAAATTTGTAAATCTAATCAATACCCAACATTATCCTAAACCCCTATTCAGCAATGTGCCACCTTAGGGGTTTTAGGGTACTGAGATGGTTGATATTTTACTACATACTATAGCTTGTAAAAAATAGGCTATGACACATGAAACCTGGGCCATTTTGGGATAGTTTTGTACATTCTAGTGAGCAGTTGTTCTATAGCCTTATAAAACATGCTACTTGAACATATGTATAAGCAAACACAATTGACAAATGATCTACTGACAAAGGTGTTATGGGTGTATGATGACACATCTGTGACATTCTCCCCTTCTTAAATTATCAATGCCCTCATCGATACTTACTAGTAAGCTTTGATGATTGTTTCTTCATATCACATTGTATCTTTAGGCTCTCAATTGGCTTTTGGGGAAGCTTTCGCCACTTCACTAAGTACTTGGTTTGCTCTATTCCATTGGGTAGCTTTGTTTTATGATCAACTAAAATGATTTCAACTCACTTTTTATATAAGGCTCTAGTGGAGCATAGTTGAGTTAAAGTAGTTTGAAAAACATCGTATGGATATAAGTGAGATTTTCAAGTTGCTTGCATGAAAGACAACTATAACTTATCGGAGATATTACTATCCCTACTAATAATTAGGAAGAGTCCTTCATATTTGCACACTAGTCCCTTATGCATTTTATGCTTAAAGAACTAAAGTAATGCTAATTAAAGTTTCACCAACACTAAGTCATCGACTTTAAACTCCTATGGTGGCCTTCCCAAGTTTACCAACTTCTTCATCCTTTTGGTTGCTTTTTCCAAGTAAGCCTAGACGATATCTATATTTTGGTGCCATTACTTTATAAAGTGGTATGCTAATGGGCTATTCTCGATATAACTGATCGCCAAGGTGTGAAGAGTCGACAATTGCTATCCTATAATGATCTTGAAAGGGCTCTTATTGGATGCAAAGCTCCATTGTAAATTATAGGAGAATTGGGCTATGTCCAACAACTTCATCTAATCCCATTAGTTGGTACTCATGTAGTACTGAAGATACTGATTAAGGGGTGAATTTATTCTTTTAATTTGGTTATCCATCTAGGGGTGGAAGCTAACGGAGAAGTATAGCTTAGATCCCAGTAATTTAAATAGTTTAATTTAGAATCATCCTAAGAATCGTACATCTTGATTGCTGATGATATTATGTGGGACTCTCCAATATTTCACTATATTCTTCATCATCAACTTGGCTACCTCTTTCGTTAAGCAGTATAGGGGTGCAACAAAGAATGTTACATATTTTGAAAATCGATTGACCATCATGAGAATCGATCTGAGTCCTCTTAATATGAAGTCCAAGTAAATGCTCTTCCATGACCTTTCTACTATGGACAATAGTTGTTGAGAAATCTAAGGGCGACATCACATGCGCAACAGAAGAACGAAAACACAAATCCTAGATTTCCATGGAAAGGTTTTGTCGTCGTGTGAAGATCAGTGCGAAAAATAAATTTACAAATCCAAAAAACTACATATGTAAAAAAAAGTACCTAGGGAGATCGTATATCCCTGAGATACTTGTAGATCCGTGAGGAGGATGAAGGAGGTCAAGCGTCCTCCTCTCAAGTAGTGATCAACACGGAAGACACTACGAAGATGCTCCTCTTTGGGAAGAGGAGAATAGAAGGTGGCCACCAAGAAGCCCCTAGCCTATGGAACTTTAGTTTCCTCCTATTTTTAGAGGCCCCCTGTTAACCCTAATGGATCTTGCCCTATTGGGTATTGGATCTCCATCTAATTACCCAAGCCTCTTAGATTAATGGGTCTCTACCCAATAATCTCTTATTAGCTCTTATTGGATCTCATCCATGGGATTCAATAATTCATGGGCTTATTGGATATCCAATAAGATAGGAGCTCCAGCGGATATCTCATATTCGAACCTCTACTCGTCGCAACACCTACCTTATGTGTATGACCCTCTAAGCCCAATATCGAGCTGACCATGAGTCATATCTGTCAGAACTCCTTCTGACTCAATGAATTATTATCTCCATAATGATTCACTCGACTCATCGACTACAGATGTACTAAGCCACTACATCGCAGTCCCTAGATGATACAAGGGAATTCAATCTTTTGGACCTATCTATCCTCAGTTACCATATACCTATAGTCCCTCATCCATCTAATATTCTAAAGATCATATATCGAGCATTGTGCTGTGAGACTCATATAGTTTCACTCGAGTCTCTCTCTAATCGGATTCTCTCGGAGAACTCTTTCTCTCTCAATCCGAATGACGCTGGCTAGGGATTTGCCCGAGTAAGAACACATGAGATATTCTTCTCATGATACCAAGAGTGGATGATCATCTATTGACACTCAATTGTCTTTGTAAGGTTGGCTACCATTACCGAGAATCGATTGTACCAGATCTAGAACTTTCTAAACCTATAAGTTCGACGTTAAAGAATAGAGTACTCATGTAAGACATCTTTAGTGTCTTAAGTCTAAGGACCAGATACACTATTGTGACTACGGAATCATTGTTTAACATGAGGTATCAATAACCATCCAACATTCCGTAAGTAGATCAATTAGTGAACTAATTCTCCAATGAGCACCTGCATTGTATCCTTAGTGTCCCCACACAAGTAGCTATGAGACCAACCACCTCCATCATATGGATAGGTATACAGCACATCAGTTTGTCCGGTTATCTCAATGTCCCTCTCGAGTAACCTATGATCGGGATTATTTAGGGTCTATGTTTAAATGTGAATTTATCTTATTATCGTGATCTCATCACGATTCGATTCTCATTGCACAGATCTAAGGACATCACAATATATATCAAGATAATGTGAGAAAATGCTAGTAATCATAAGCAAAGAGATTGACGCAACGTGATACAGGTATCATCACTCACGTGATTGGCTTGCAAGGCACATATAATTAGCAATCTCTCACTTAACCTAAAACCAATCACCTATGTGTCTGATCCCCATTAGATCTCTCTGATGCTCAAAGACAATATGAGTCAATGGATTTATTAGTGGATGTGTAATATTATCTTTGGATGTAACTATTTTTACTACTACATCTATTGGGGCTATGATCTCTCTAATAAGTTAGAACCTCCTCAAAATACTTCTGATGAGACCCAAGTTTCCTCATTTGAGTAATCGCCCCATAGTTGTTGTAATATAAAAGAATCAACTCCTCCTTGCTTGGCATAACTCTCAGATATATTATGAACTTTTTCATCCGGACTCCCTCGTTTGCTGCCTCTATCGCAGCAATGTACTCTACCTCTGTGGTCGAGTCAGCAATGGCGTCTTGCTTAGAACTCTTCTAGCATACTGCTCCTCCATTTAGGGTGAGCACATACCTTAAATTAGACTTATTATCATCAGCATTGTACTGAAAGCTCGAGTCCGTATAATCCTCAACCTTGAGGCTACTTTCTCCATATACCAGTAAAAGATCATTAGTTCTTCTCAAGTACTTAAGGATATACTTTACTGCTTTCCAATACTCAAGCTTGGATCCGCTTGATACCTTCTCGTGACACTCGGAGCATACACTATATCAGGCCTGGAACATAGCATAGCATACATGATAGATCCTATCGCGGAAGCATAGGGTATCCTATCCATGTCTACCCTTTTTTCATGAACATTTAGGGATATACTCCTAAAAAGTGATAGCCTATGTCTTATCGGTATGAGACTTCTCTTGAAATTTTTCATGTCAAACCTTTTGACAATGGTGTCTATGTACCTAGATTGGGATAAGTCAAGCATCATCTTAGATTTATCTTTATAAAACTGAATTCTTAATATGTAGGACGCTTCCCATAAGTCTTTCATGGAGAAGTGTCTAAATAGCCAAGATTTCACTATAGACAGCATTCTTATATCATTCCCAATAATCAAGATGTTATCCACATATAACACCAAGAAGGTGATAGTACTCCCACTTACCTTCTTGTACACACGAGACTCATCTTCATTCTTAACGAAGTCATAAGATCTGATCACCTCATCAAATCATATGTTCCAACTTTAGGAAGCTTGCTTTAGTTTATAGATGAATCTAAGCAACCTGCACACCTTATCTGAACTATCCTTGGATATGAATCCCTCAAGTTGTATCATATACACCTCCTCCTTGAGGTTATCATTCAGGAACACAGTTTTCATATCCATCTGCCAGATCTCATAGTATGCTGCAATAGCTAATAAAATTCGAATAGATTTTAGCATAGCTATGGGTAAGAAGGTTTCGCCATAGTCAACACATTAACTTTGATGATACCCCTTAGTCACTAGCTTTGCTTTATAGGTCTCAACCTTTCCATCTACTCTGATCTTCTTTTTGAAGATCCACTTGCAGCCAATGGGTACGATACCCTCAGGTGCATCAACTAGGTTTTAAACATTGTTGAAGTACATGGAATTCATCTTTAAATTCATGGCTTCTTACTATTTCCCGGAGCCTATACTCGTAATAGGCTCCTTGTAGATCTGAGTTTCAATATCCTCAATATCATTTCCTCTGATATGTCCCACATATCTCTCAGGAGGATGGGATATTCTTTCAAACCTACGTAAAGTCGGAACTTATGTGCTAGGTACCTGAATAAACTCTGGTTTTGGAATAGTGCTTGAGTTAGGTTCTTCAACCTCGCTTAACTCTATCATGCTCCTACTGTCTTCACCAAGAATGTGTTCATTCTCAAGGAACATTGCTCTCTTAGCTACAAAGACCTTTTGGTCATCGGGATGATAAAAATAATACTCATAAGTTTCATTGAGGTATCTCACGAACTTGCATCATTTCATCGTAGATTCCAACTTATCGGGATTGTATCTCTTAATATGGGCAAGACAACTTCAAATCTTAACAACCTTAAGATCGGACTTTCCTTTCTATATCTCATATGGCGTAGACATTATCGACTTAGTTGAAACTCTATTCAGAAGGTAAACTGTGAACTCTAGGGCATATCCCCAGAATGAGATAGGCAGGTCGACGAAACTCATCATGGACTGCATCATATCTAACAGTGTGTGATTCCTCCTTTCGGATACACCATTAAGCTAGGGTGTATAAGGAGGTGTCCATTGGACAGAATCTCATGGTCCTTAAGAAACTGAGTGAACTCTATACTCAAGTACTCACTTCCTCGATTTGATCGAAGAGTCTTGATACTCTTTCTAGTATGAACTTCTACTTCATTCTTATATTCTCTGAATTTCTCGAAGGCTTCGGACTTATACTTCATTAAGTACATATGTCTACATCTAAAGAAATCATCAGTGAAAATAATGAAATAGGAATAACCACCGATGGCTTGAGTTGACATGGGATCACATACATCACTATGTATGAGTTCCAACAACTCAATGGCTCTCTCTCCGATTCTATTAAATTGAGAGTTGGTCATCTTTCCAAGAAGGTAAGGTTTGCAAGTTGCATAGGACTCATAGTCAAATGGATCTAGGTATCCATCCATCAACAATTTTCTAATCCTTCCCTTATGGATATGACTTAGCCTAAAATATCATAGGTATGTACTATTCACCTCATCTCATTTCCTCTTGGACTCATTACATCATGATATATGGAATAGTTTTTAGCATAATCAAACTATTATACAATGTTCCTCTCATGATGATCTTATTATCATTAATAATTGAACAACTATTGTTCTCAAAAACTATTTTATAATCCTTCAATGTCAAACATGAAATGAAAATAATATTTTTGATAATAAAGAAAATAAAATAATATACATCTAATGCAATAGTAGCTCCATCAGGAAAATGTAAATTGACCTCATCGACAGCAACAATAGCAACTCTTATTTTGTTGCCCATCTTGAGATCCATCTCACCTCTCATCAATCTCTTAACTCTTGCCAGAACTTGCAACAAATTGCAAATGTGATAAGCATTGCTGGTATCCAATACCCATGTGTTATCATATGAGTCCGACAAATGGAGATTGATCATGAATGTACTCGAAGCTTCTCCAAGCTTCTGTTTCACCTTCTTTACAATGTACTCTTTGTAGTTCCTCTACCAGTGCCCGTTTTTGCCGTAGTGGAAGCACTCGCTTTTGTCCTTTATCGGGTCCTTCATAGCAACATTTGCTTTACCCGGTCTGCCCTTGCTCTTGCCCTTCTTAAGGGATTTATTTGTCTTCCTTTTCTTTCTGATCTTACAAATATAGAAAACTATGAAAATGAAGTAGCTATAGTTTTACTACGACCACATTAAGTGGCTATAGTTTAACTACGATCACAAAAGTTAATTTATCTTTTCGTACTCCCTTTTTCAATTATAAAACAGATATTTATTATGGGTCCTTAGTTTCTTCTTAAGAAATTGGAACCACATAGGGGTTGTCACCTCCCATCAGGCATAGTGAGTTTAGGAATGATATTGGCACTAACTTCATCATGTGCATAAACTCCATTTCGAGGATCACTTGGAAGTTGTCTAGTGACATGACCATCATGTTTGTGCTTCTACTCCATGTCCTAATCTTGATGAGGACCCCCCTTTGTTAGTCTGAAGATCGGCTTAGCCTCCTAGTTCACAACTTTCCTCTAACTTAGTTTCTTCTCTAAGTTTAGCCCAAGTCATCTTGCTTCTCGATCAGCAATGAAATTATAGGTAGCGCCCGTGTCCACCATTGCATGAGTAGTTTAGTCATTTAACTTAATGTCCACGTATATCAGCTTGTTGCTCCCTACTTTTTATAGTTTTGTTTTCATGTTCTCTCTCACTTGACCTCACAAAAATTCAACAAATGCATTATTCCCATATAAGGCCCTTGTGACTTTTTATTATTATTACTAGATTTCAAACTATTTAAACTAAGGGTGATAGTATTGCCATTATCTGATTGGGGGGATGGATTAATGTGCTAGTCATAGGTGCCCTGCAAACCAATCATGTGAGTGTTGGCACGTGTAACATGCTACATACTCTTTTTACTTATTATTATTTATTAATTTTTTTTATTTTATGTTGCCTATTGCATATATTATGATATCTATGGATCTGTACAACAGGAATCGGATTGTTATGAGATCATGATAATGAGATCGATTCGCCTTTAAACACAAACCCTAAATAATCTCAATTATAAGTTATTCAAGAGGGATATTGAGATAATCGGACAAATTGGTGTGATATATACCTATTCATATGATGGAGGCGGTTGGTACTAGGAATACAATGCAGGTGCTTATTGGAGAATCAATTTACTAATTGATCCGCTCACGGAATGTTGGATGATTGATGATACCTCATTATCAGATAACGATTCCATCGTCCTAGTTATGTATCTAGTCCTTAGACTTGAGACACTAAGTATGTCCTGTATGAGTACTCAACTCTTTAATACCAGACTTATAGATCTAGAAGTTTCAGATCTAGCACAGTCGATCATCAGAAGTGGCAGCCAACCTTATGATGGCTATTGAGTGTCGATAAAGAATCATCCTTTCTCGGTGTCATAGGAGGAATATCTTATGTGTTCTTGCTTAGGCAAATCCCTAGCTAGGGTCATTCGGATTGAGAGAGAAAGAGTTCTTCGGGAGAATCCGATTAAAGTGAGACTAAAGTAAATTCCATATGGGCTTGACAAAACCATACCCGGTATACAATCTTTGGGATATTAGATAGATGAGAGACTATAGATATATGGTAACTAATGACATATAGGTCTAATGGATTGGATTCTTCTGTATCATCTCATCTTGAGACTACAATATAGTGGCCTAGTACGTCTATAGTCGATGAGTTGAGTGAATTATTATAAGAGATGATAATTCACTATGTCAAAAAGAGTTCTAACAAGTATGACTCATGATCAACTCGATATTAGGCCTAGAGGATCACACACATATGATAGGTGTTACGACGAGTAAAGCTTCAGATATTAGATATCCACTGGAGCCTCTATCTTATTGGAGACTCAATAAGCCCCTGAATTATTGGATCTTGTAGATAAAATCCAATAAGAGCTAATGAGAGATTATTGGGTAGAGATTCACTAATCTAAGAGGCTTTGGTAATTGGATGGAGATTAGTACACAATAAGACAGGATCCATTATGGTCAAGTTGATAGTGACCTTTATAAATATGAGAGAAACAAAGGGGCATAAGCTAACCCATTTTTTTGCTACCACCTCATATACTCCTCCCTCCCTCTCCTCCTCAGTCGATAGTCATAATTTAGGGTGTGTGGATAGCAAGAAGGGTCGACCCCTTTTTATCATATGATGCACGTGGAGAAGAAAATCGTGTAGTAATTTGATAAGCGTCTTCATCGCATCTATTATGTGGATCACGTTTAGAGATGAGGATAATTGACCTCTTTCATCTACACTTATAGATCCAAGATTTTACTAGGATATACGATCTCCCTAGATAACAAATCTGCTTTAGCACATATGGTTTTTGCTTTTGCATTTTTGGTTTTACGCACTAATTCTCGCATGACGATGAAACTTTTTTTTATAGAAAATCTATGAATTTTATTTTTTGTCCTTCCACTGCACATGTGATGCTCTGTCTAGGTTTTCCAATAGTTGTATCAAAGCCAAGTTGATTCATGCAATGATTGGTTTTTAAACTACGTGTGTTGTTGAATTACATAGAATTATTTTTACACGATTGTTGTATTTTTTATCATAGTTTTCAAATCTAAACTATACCTCTTCTCTCTGTTAAAAGGTGCTTTAGATCAATATGTTATTGATAAAGTTATTGTCGCAGAATATAGGAAAAAGGATAGCAACTATTGCTGCCCTATAGTTTGGCCAAAGGCTACTTGCAGCCTTGGCTGAGAGCTTAATTTGTTGCTCTCGACCTGGCCAAAAGCTGCTTGGTTAAGAGCAGCAAACTCTCAACCATGGCAAAGGAGTCCCGTGCAATCAGGACTCTAAGCTGCATGGGGAAGCCTAGTAACTAGTGTTTCCTAGCCGCCTAGGAGACCCTACGACCAGGGATTCTTGGCCGCATGGGGTAAGCTGGCAGCCAGGTTTTCTTGGCTGCCCATGATTGCCTTGTAACCAAGGTTTCCTAGCTGTAGAAGGGACCTTGGGGGCTAGGGATTCCTAGCAGCTGAGGTAACCTTAACAACTAGGGTTTCTTGATCACATGGGGCACCCTAGCACAAAAGCTATAACATAATTAATTAAATAATTTAATTAATTATTGTTGTTATCTAGTAGTCCTGCATGGTGATGTGTATATGTGATTTGTGATGTTATTACACACATAGATCTTGATGTGAGTGATTGGGCCCACTGGCTCGAGCTTGATCACATTAGGTTGTGGTCCATGATCATATGGTGTGATTACTCATATGATGTGTGATTGATTATACACCTACTAGATATGTATATATATTTACATGTGATATAGATATATATTAAATATGTATATGTATGGCACGCCATATTAGGAGACCGAATTGAAATCCCCTCTCACGAGTTAACAAACGTGAGACAATTAGATTGGCCCACATGGCTTTCCATCATTATAAGTAGAGATTGATTCCTGATATAAGTTGAGTAGGTCGAGTCCCTCGAGGCTCACCTATATTGCGATTAAAGATATTACCTACGATATAAAGATGTCACCGGTGATTTAAGGATATGGTATACTTGGTTAAGTCCCTCGAGGACAAATCATCGAATCAGACTTATCTTGTAACGATAGTGATGACTTAACCAAACATCATGGTTGGTCAAGTCCCTTAAGGCTATGATGGTTCGGAGCTCGAATATGACAGAAATCATAAGGAGTTATAATTGACAAAAGTTACCTACCTTTTCAGGCTTAGTGTGATTGGTCGAGTCCTTCGAGGTTACATTAAGACACTGATTGGATCCCGATCTCCACTAGAGATTCGCTAGAGATCTTCGATTTATATACCGAAGGGAGTTGTATATTTTATGAGAAAATAGTGAGAGTAGATTAAGATAAAAGTATATATCTTAATTATTTATTTTTCTACAAATGTATGTTATTTATTTCTGCTACATCTTTATTTTTAGAAAATGTCGCTTCCAAATACGTATCATACTTGATGTTAATCGCCTTACTTATCCAAACTATACAGATTGGCTCTACAACCTGAGAATTATTTTCACGGTGGAGAAAATCGTGTACGCCCTTGATATAGTGATGTCCACGCTTGAGGAAGGGGCAAGCGAGGATGAGATTGCTCGTTACGTGAAGCATTTAAACGATTCCACTCTTGCTCAGTACTATATGTTGGGCTCCATAATTCCTGAGTTACAGAAGTAGCATCCTGTATTTTTTATAAATTGTTCAAGGAATAAGGAAGAACTTAGCGATATGAGATATTCAAGAGTCTCTTCTGCGTTAAGATGACTGAATGAATATCAGTTCAGAACCATGTCCTTAAGATGAGTAAGTGGATAGAGAAACTCATGGGTCTAGAAATGATTCTAGAAGATAACCTATATGTCTATCTTGTATTTCAGTCCCTACTAGACTCTTTTTCTCTGTTCATTATGAATTTTAACATGAAAAAGTTTGAGGTGACTCTCCATGAACTCCTCAATATATTAAGGGAGGCTAAGAGCACCATTAAGAAAGAGAAGTTAGTTCTTTATCTTGATGAGACTAGAAAGAAAAAAAAAATAAAGAAATCCCTTAAGAAGGGCAAGGGTAAAAGCAAATCAGGCAAAGCAAAGATTGCTAAGAAGGACCCAACAAAAAATAAAGGCCAGTGCTTCCACTACGACAAAAACGGACACTGAAATAGGAACTGTAAATAGTACATTATAGAGAAGGCAAAACAAAAACTTGAAAAAGTTTCAGGTACATTCATGATCAGTCTTCATTTATCAGATTCTTATAATAACATATGAGTATTGGATATCGGTTGTGCTTATCATATATATAATTCATTGCAGGTTTTGGCAAGTCCTAGAAGATTACAAAATATGAGATGGACCTTAAGATGGATAATAAAATAAAAGTTGCTATAGTGGTCGTTGGCGAGGTCACTCTATATCTATTTGGTAGAGTTACTATTGCATTGGATGCTTGTTTCTTTGTTCCTACTATTATCAAAAGTATTATTTCATTTCATATTTGACAATAGTGGATATAAATTAATTTTTTAGAATAATAATTATTTAATAATATTGGATGATAAGATCATCACTATATGAACATTGCATAATTATTTATTTATACTAGATATTGCTTCACATATCATGAATATAAGTATATCCAAGAGAAAACAAGATGAGATGAACAGTGCATATATATGTCATTGTAAGCTATGTCACATCTACGAAGAAAAAATCCAAAAGTTGCTAAATGATGAAAACATAGATCTATTCAACTATGAGTCATATACAACTTACGAGCCTTACCTTCGTGGAAAGTTAACCAACTCTCCATTTAGTAAAACTAAAGAGAGAACTACTGAGTTGTTGGAATTTATACATAATGATGTATGTGGTCTCATGTCAACTCAAGTCATATGATGTTATTATTACTTTATTACATTCACTGATAACTTCTCTAGGTATAGACATGTGCACTTAATGAAGTATAAGTCCGAGGTCTTCGAGAAATTCAAGGAATATAAGAATGAGGTAGAAAACTAGACTATATAGAGTATCAAGACTCTTCGATCAAATCAAGGAAGTGAGTACTTGAGTACAGAGTTCACCTTAAGGACTATGAGATTCTATCCCAATAAACCCCTCTTTATACACCTCAACTCAATGGTGTATCGAAAAGGAGGAATCGTACTCTGTTAGACATAGTGTGATCCATGATAAGTTTCGTTGATCTACCTGTCTCATTCTGGAGATATACCCTAGAGTCCATAGCTTATCTTCTGAACAGAGTTCCAATTAAGTCAATAGTATACACCATATGAGATATAAAAATGAAAGAAGTCAATCTTAAGATTGTTAAAATTTGGGGCTGCTCTGCTAAAACAATCCTTACAAGTTGGAATCTAAGACAGAACGGTGCAAGTCTATGGGATATCCCAAGGAAACTTGTGGGCATTATTTCTAAAAGAAGATCGGATTAGATCGGAGTTGATACATCTTGCCTCTGATGATACCTTTTAACCCGTAGCTATACTAAAATCCATCCGAATTATGTTAGCTATTGTAGTACATTATGATTATGAGATTTGGCAAATGGATGTGAAAATTACATTCCTCAATGGCAACCTCGAGAAGGAGGTGTATATGATACAGCCTATAGGATTTGTGTCTAAGGAAAATCCAGATAAAATGTGTAGGTTGCTTAAGTCCATCTATGAACTAAAACAAGTTTTTCAAAGTTAGAACATAAAATTTGATGAGACGATTAGATTTTATGACTTTGTTAAAAATAAAAATAAGCATTATGTGTATAGGAAGATAAGTGAGACCGCTATCACCTTCTTGGTACTATATGTGGATGATATCCTAATCATTGAAAATGATGTATGACTGTTCTCCACAATAAAGGTTTGGTTAGTTAGACACATCTCAATGAATGATTTAGGGGAACTATCCTATATTTTGAGAATTTGGATCTATAGAGATAAATCCAAAATGATATTTGACTTGTCCCAGTCTAAATACATAAACACAATTATCAAAAGATTTGACATGAAAAATTTTAAAAAAGGTTTCATGCCGATAAGACATGGAATATCATTTTCTATGAGCATGTTCTCTAAGACTTTCGAAAAAAAGACAGATATAAATATAATACTCTATGCCTCAGCGATAGACTGTCATATATGCTATGCTATATATATGCTATGCTATGCTTTGTATACGGATACACAAAGGTACCGTACAACTTAAGCAAAAATAATTAAATTCGTGGCAAGAAATAAATTTTGACCCATTCACATTATCCAAGTTGGTGAGCCAAGACCGCCCGTTGAATACGTTCAAAGCGACTTCTTAATCCAAAACATCTTTCATGTTTGATGAATTGGTAAATGATAGTTAAATCTGTTGGAAACCTTCTCATGAAGCTAATCTTTGCATATATTTCCCTTAATCCTAAATCACATATATTCCGAACGTTACGATGCTTGACGTGTCTCCCCCACCCCCGTCCAAACCGGCCCCACCCAAAATATTGATCTCTCTCACGTTTTTACTCTTGCCATTCATCCAAAAAAAGGCAACCGCAGCTAACCATAGTTAAATTGGCAAAGTTTCAAGTTAAAAATTTAAATACCTAAAGTACCCCTGATGTGTTTCTTTGATCATATTTAAATTTAAAGGACGCTAACACCATTTAGAACGAACATCAAACAACAACCAAAGATTAGCTAATAGACATAGATTAATTACAATGGCATACATGTAAAAGTTCTTAGATTTGCAGGTATACGTACGCTAAAGTGGAGCAAAACATCACCCAAACCAAAAGCTATCCCGTTTTATCGCTCATCCGTTTCTCCGGCCCTAGTATGGGTGGGTAGCACGCTGCAGTTGCCCAAGACGATGGCATTGATTAGGCATGGCATGCGAAGACAGCTGGTCCTGTTCCTCCAAAAGAGGTCCGTGTTTCGTTAATCGATCGAAGGCTCCGTAAAGACACAAAAGCCATTCATGGCCTCAGATCGTCACAAGATTCTATGGAGATGTCAACCCTGCAAAAGCAGCAGCTCTTCTTGTTTGTATGGAGAGGAAACCAGGGAGAGCTGAGAGAGAGAGAGAGAGCAAACCTGTTCATCATCTCCCTGCACATGTCAAATTTGCCATATACCAAATTGGGAAAGATAGGGTTGATCTTTGGAAGGAGCAAGTGGACACAATTTTCTAGGGCAATAAAAAGACACAGACATCTCCCCTGCTCATGTCTCCGGCAAACCATGTGCTCCGGACATGTTTTCACCCCCAATCCCCCACGAGACACCAATTCAACTCCACCCGCCACTCCGTCTTGTCTGCCATCTCGTCCACAATAAACCATTATCTCAGCAACTCTATTATTTTCTCGACCTACCCTTTTCCTGACGAATAAAGAAAAAGGACATGAATGATGCTTAAACTCGTACACACCTTAACCTTGTAGTGTGCAGAAAACAGCTCAGGATCTATGCTCGGATTCTGAGAACCCTTTAAGATTCGCCTTTAGATCATAGTCGCACACCTCCACCGTGAGAGGGCTGGTCGATCACATTAGACTACTCAAATGCAAACCAGGGTGAGCTGCACGGTGCATGCAGTGACATATTGTAGTAGTTAATGGATATTAGGCTTTTAGGTTATATATATATATATATATATATATATATATATATATATATATATATATATATATATATATATATATATATGTGTGTGTGTGTGTGGGCAGAGATGACTTTGAGCATCTTTTCTCACAGCCCCCACAATGACAACCCATTCCTCCATTTCCACATTTATAACACGTTTTGCATCCATCACGTCCCCTTCGTCGTTGCCCTGTCAACGTCCGTGCACCCACACTGCACCATCTGCTCGTCCCGTCGCTCTCCTCCTCCTTCCTTTTCATGCCTCATCTCTGCACTCTGACGGATCCAAGGAAGCACACATCAGTAGGATCGCACTGCTGTTGCCTCTTCTGAAGGATACTGCCCAACTGGAGGACATAATGGATTGCCTACAGGAGTGGCCGGAGCCGGTCGTCCCCGTGCAGTCCTTATCGGAGGCGCCGACCCTTCCCGACCGCTACGTAAAGCCGCCGTCCCAGCGCCCTTCGGTCGGCGACGCCGCACGTAGCCTCGACATTCCGGTCGTCGACCTCGCCATGCTGCCCGGTGGCGGCGGCGGCGTCGTCGAGGCGGTGTCGGAGGCGTGCAGGCACTGGGGGTTCTTCCAGGTGGTGAACCACGGCGTGAGCCTGGAGCTGGTGAGGAGGTTCCGGGAGGCGTGGAGAGGATTCTTCCATCTGCCAATGGAGGAGAAGAAGAGGTACGCGAACTCGCCGAGGACCTACGAGGGCTACGGCAGCCGGCTCGGGGTCGACGAGGGCGCCATTCTGGACTGGGGAGACTACTACTTCCTTCACTTCCTGCCTTGCTATCTCAAAGACCATGACAAGTGGCCTGAACTCCCTCCATGCTTGAGGTACCCCAAAACCCTGGCTTCCGCTCCTTCCCATGAGTCGATTCTGACTCCCGCCCACGTGAGACCAGAGAGGCGACGGACGAGTACGGCGTGGAGGTGAGGAAGCTGTGCAGGAGAGTGATGAGGGCGCTGTCGCTCGGCCTGGGCCTGGAAGCCGACCGGTTGCAGAAGGCCTTGGGCGGCGACGACGAGGGCGTCTGCATCAGGGTCAACTTCTACCCCAGGTGCCCGCGGCCGGACCTCGCGCTGGGGCTGTCCCCGCACTCCGACCCCGGCGGCCTGACGGTGCTGCTAGCGGACGACCACGTCCACGGGCTCCAAGTCCGCAAGGACGGTGTATGGATCACCGTCCACCCCCTCCCCAACGCCTTCATCATCAACGTGGGCGATCAGATTCAGGTAACGTCGTCGTCGAGTTCTCTCCTTGCCTCATCTTGCTGTCTGTTGCGCCAACCATGGCAGACACCTGTTTGGGCTTCCTGCGCTGTCACAAGAGGATCCATCTAAAGATAATTATGCACCTACAAAGTCCAAAACATAAACCACTATCATCTGCTGCACTGTGTTCCTCGAGGGAAACACTTCGTACAGCATGGGCGGACGCATTTCGGTTCATCAGGTCCATGTTGAGCTGGCCAATGACACCCAATCTGACCTTATGGACCACTGCACACAGTGCAACTCCAATCACCGAGATATATATATATATGCACCTTGTTCAATCAAACAGTAGAAATGCAACCTGAACACGTCTGTATGAACGCGTCCTCAGGTGTTGAGCAACGCAGAGTACAAGAGCGTCGAGCACCGGGTGGTCGTCCACGCCAAGGAGGAGCGCCTCTCCGTGGCCTTCTTCTACAACCCAAGGAGCGACATCCCCATCGGACCGGTGCCGGAGCTCCTCGCGGCGCCCGGCCGCGCCGCCCTGTACCGGCCGATGACCTTCGACGACTACCGCCTGTTCATCCGGCGGAGGGGCCCTCGCGGCAAGTCCCAGGTCGAGTCGTTCGAGGCCATGGCCATCCCGGGGACTTAACCGCCCCCCGCCCGCCGTCGTCGTCCTGCTCCGTGACACTATTCCGATCCCAAGAAGAACGATGAGGACCCGTCGAGGGCGCACAGAGAGCAAAGCTTGGAACAACTGATAAGTAATATCACAACCAATTTGGCATCGACATCCCGTTCTTCCTTTCACTCGAGAACAGTAAGCAAACGATTTGATGTTGATGTCTGTAAAAAGAAGTGGGTTTTCTTCCGCATGCACGACTGCTCATCAGCTTTCACCCGGAAATGTCAAAGCTAATAATAATGCGGTCAGTAGTAGGCGTGGAGGATGCAGCTCCATTCGGCGCGCACAAGGAAGACGAGGAGGAAAAAGGCCTGATGCCGAGCTGGCACGAGGAGGAGCGACGGCCTGCAGTCTTGATCGTTCCCGTGTGTTTACCTTTGCCTAGGGTTTCTGTCCTTTGGTCCTCCGACATGGCTTCCATCGTCGGAGACTTGCTCCTGATAGGCGCTCAGGGTCGTCGATGAGATAAGCTTGCGAGAACCGAGAAACTTTCCTGTGATTTCTTGGTGCGATGTGTTAGAATATAATCGAAATCAGTAAGGATGTAGAACCTACTCTTGGACAATATCTCAAGGATTTAACTGTAAGCTTCAATCAATCAAAATCCTAATCCCATTAAACGCTTGATAGGGTCAAATTTGTTCTCAACTTAGCTCATGGGCAGGGCCCCCAACAGGCCACTTGCCAAACATACTACTAAACTACATGAAGAAATGATCGACAAAGAAATGTAGTTATAACATCCACAAGGCCTGCAAAGACAATGAAAGGTTAATACAAAGCTTGAAATGGGAACTGGTTTTCTGGTAGCTATGAATGATAACAGGATCCACAGCCTGTTCCACTTGGGACCTTCATGTTACACTGCACAACCATTCAAGACACTCTAAAATGTGACTAGGGCATGAGGACAGTCGTATGTTGCACCTCGGGCTATATAGTGTCTTAAAAATGTCACTCTTCAGAACTGAGCCATCCAAACCTCACCTGCTGCAGGCAAATTTGTTAGTGTTGATGGAGGAATCCATCACCATCCTGAAAATTACATTCTCTCTCTCCCCATATTTCCTTCCTAATCTCAACATGAATGAAGATAGAATAATGAGAAAGAAAAAAAAAACAATCAGGCATTCAGGCTATACCTTTGACAAATGTGTTTTACCAGATTTGGGATATACAGATAGCTGAATTGATTTCACTGCCAGAAGGGAATCCATGGTAAGTGATAGCATAAGATGAAATCAAGCAAGAACCCACAATTTTCAAGGGAAAGAAGCAGGGAGAAGACCAGTTATACGTGAATCCAGATCTAATATAAATTACAGATAACAATGATAAAAACTTTTTCAGCATTGCAATTCTGTATCGGATGAAAACACTTTGGCAGGCCCTACCACTACTTAGTGACTACAGTTAACATCACGCGAAACTAAGTCTCAAGGGTTTACTTGGTTTGCAATGGAGGAATACGATGTACTGTGTAAACGAATTCTTACTGCCTTCCTTTCTTTGAACTGCAACTGGGGCACTTGTACTGCTTTATACTCTCAGCTTTTGCAGGAGTTATCTTCACACACTTACCATGGAACCACCTTTCACAAACATCACAGGCAATCCAAAATTCATCTGCACTATAACTTCCACCACAAGTTCCACAAAGGGTTTCGCTGTGTTCATCTTCTCCTTCACCATAACCCTCATCAGCTGTCCTCGAGTTACTTTTAATCTGTCCATCACTTGATCGCTGTGTGGTAAAAGTAGCTACTGGTCAAAAATTTTGGAAGGAAAGCAAAGACAAGCAAAAGATTCAACTATCATCACCTTGGTTGAGAGTTTAGATTTACTTGCACCGTCCATACTAGACTTCTCCTTTGATTGTCTCCTATCTGAGACAACTTCAAAAACAGTCGGAAGTTCATTGATCATGCTAAATAAACGTTTCCTGTGATTATGAAGGGGAATAAGATACTTTTTTGAGTGCCAAGACAAGTTGGCAAAGTAGTCATTTGGACTATGGAACTTCCATGCTCGTACGAACAATATATAACAACAAACAAACTGTTCATTCACTTGAACTTCTATGTTAATTTTCACTTGCAGCATGCAGAAACCAAAGCAGTGAGAAAGTGGACACCTTAGAGCATAAATGTGTACAAATCCTCAAAACCAACAGTCTAACAAGAGGAATGCTACAAGATAATACGATCACTGGTTCAGGAATGGCAGCATATGGTCAGAGTAAGAAAATACTGGTTTAGGTCAAATTCTATAACTAGTATATGATCTTATATACAGCACCAAACCAATCACATACACTGTTTCATGAAAAACCACTTCAGTTATAAATTTTCAATAGCTGGTATACCACATTCTAAAACAATTTGAATTTGCTTTCTTACTTACTAACCACAATATAAAGAAATAAAAAAGAAGAGAAGAAAGTACTTCATAATTCTTGCATTTTCCTCGCATAAACTAATATGACTAATTGGCAACTTAAACCACAACATTACACTCCCAAGTCAAAAACCAAGGATAGACAGAACATACTTTTTAGGACACTCTTGAGTAGTACTAGTACTTCAGCATAGTTCAGTCACTACTATTTGTTAAAGACATCCAATTAAGCGGGTTCTTTGTATACATTTCAAGCCATGAAAATCCAAATCATGTATGCAGTGGATAATGGTAAATAAGATGCAGTGCACAGTAGATTAACAATATAATAACAATATCTTTCTGATATATATTTTATTATTGGGAAAACAATGTTTTTCTAATATTTATGTTATTACTAATTGGGAGTAATGACTTTAACCTAGTGGTTTAAATATGCGCCCGACAGCGATTTCAATAAACACTCAAACGCTCGCCTAGGCGCTCGGGCGAGGCGAGGTGAGGCCTGAGCACCTCATTTAATGTCCAAGCGGCACGATTCAAGGAGGAACCACCTAAGCGCTCGTGGCGAGCGCCTAGGTTAAATCAGGCGACCGAACCAGCGTTTTAGGTTTGGTTTAGTCTCATTTGCGTTAGTTGGTTCAATCAAACCAACTAAAGCACCGATATCAGCCTCCCAGCATCCCTCTCATGACTTCTCCAACCCTAACCCTACTCACAATTCCAACGCCGACATTTGCTCTCTGCTATCGCTGCCTCTCTCCATCGTCGTTGCCTCTCTCCGTTGTTGCTGCCCTCTGCTGCCACTATCGTTGCTCGCCACTACCGCTGCTCTCAATCAGCAATCTCGGTCTTACTCTCACTCACTATTCTCACATCGACTCAACTTAGTATATTGTTAATAGTATATTAACAGTATACTGTTAACTGTATACCGATAACAGTATTTTTTATTTATTAGATTAATAATATATTATTTTGATTTTAATACCGCTAATTTTTATTTATTTGAAATTATTGTTAGGATTTCAGGATAAATGGCAAGTGTACAGAGCAACTCAATAGATTCTCCAATGGCATAAAAAAGAGATCCTGCATGAAAGTATAATTATCTAAAGGATCCGAAAGATCGTAATGCAGTGACTTGCATCTTCTTCGATAAGACTACTAAATGTGGTATTTATCGCGCAAAACAACATCTAGTAGGAAATTTCAAAAACGCAACAGCTTGCAAGAAGTGTTCACCTGAGGTAAAAGAAAAGCTACTGACTTATATAAATGAAAAGAAGATGCAAAAGAATAAATTTTACGAAAATTTACCAGAGGAAAATGTTGAACATCCCAGGAATGAAGAAGAAGATTATTCTATGATAGTATTAACCCGAGTAGGAAAAAAAGTATACGATAAAAAAGAAAAAGAAGTTATGAGTACTAAAAATGATAAAAAAAAGAACTGATGGATCTATATATGTTTTAAGAATCATAGAAGCAACAAGGGCAAGCAAGAGGCTCAAAATTCAGACAAATAAATATAAGTGATGCTTGTGATAAAGAAATAAAAGGAAAAATAATTTAGCACATTGCTCACTTCTTCTATCAGGCTGGCCTTCCCCTTAGTCAATGTTTGCAATACCGAATGATACCGCCCGGTACGGGTAGTACGTACCGGTCCGTCAGCAGATTGATACACGGACCGCTCGCTACCGAGCGGTACCATCGATTGAGCCGGTTGTCGTTGACGGTGATCACCTCTCTCCTTATCAATGACTTCTCATCCGCACATGGGAGAAGAGGCATCGACGTCGTGGGGCGAAGAGAGGTGAAGATTTTTTTTCCTTCTCTTCTTGAGCGACGTTGCAATTTTTTTTTTATCTGCTACGTCACTCGAGGCAACATCGTAATTTTTTTTTATCTACGATATCGCCTCGTCAACGTCGCCCGAGAATATAGGCAACGTCGCCCGAGGCGACATCGCAATTTTATTTTTTATATACGACGTCGCCTCGATGACATCACCTGCTCAAGAAGAGAGGCAACATCGCCTGAAGCGACATCGTAATTTTTTTTTATCTGTGACATCACCTCGACGACGTCTCCAGAGGTGACGTCGCAAATTTTTTTTATTTACGACATCGCCTCGACAACATCGCCCTAGGCGACGTCGCCTCTCCTCTCAGTTTACCTCTATATACATATACATATATATACATATATGTATATATACATATACATATACATATATGTATATATACATATACATATACATATATGTATATATACACATATATACATACATATATACATATATACATATATATAGTGTCTGCAATACCGAATAATACCGCCCGATACGGGCGGTACGTACCGGTCTGACAGGATACTGGTATGTGGACCGCCCACTACCGAGAGTTATTTTTTATTATTTTTTAATAAAAAAATTATTTTTTATTTTTTTAATACGCGGGCGACATCGCTGAGGCTCAGGCGACATCGTCGATTTTTTCTTTTTTTAATTTACGGGCAACGTCACCGATTTTTTCTCTTTTTTAATTTGCGGGTGACGTTGCCGAGGCTCGAGCGTTTTTTTTTTAATTTCGGTATATCAAACGCGTCGAATTCGGATTAGATATCAGCATCGCATTAGAGAAATATCAAAACTCCGGTACGATACGAAACGACAAACCTTGCATATATATATGTATGTATATATATATTTATGTATATCTATATATGTATATATATAAATATATACATATATACATATATATATATAATCAGTGTCTACATTTTCGTACCATGCCGGAGTTTCGATATTTCTCTGGTACGGTATACCGAACGGTACGTTGCGATATATCGTTCGACGATGTCTAAATTTAAATAAAAAGCGATGACATCGCCCGAGCCTCGACGACGTCGCCTGCATATTAAAAAAAAAATCGACGATGTCACCTCAACAACGTCGACTGAGCCTTAGCGACGTCACCCGCATATTAGAAAAACAAAAAAAAGCGGCGACGTCGCCTCAGCAACATCGCCCGAGCCTCGACGACGTCACCCGCATATTAAAAAATAAAAAATGATTTTTTTATTAAAAATTAAAAAAATCAATACCGCTCGGTAGTAGGCGTACCAATATCCTATCGGACCAATACATACTACTCATATCGGGCGGTACCATTCGAAATTGCATACCGTAATTTTTTTTATTTGCAACGTTGCCTCAACGACGTTGCCCGAGGCGACGTCGCCTCTCCTCTCAGTTTACCTCTATATATAGATATATATATATAATATATAATATATATATATATCGAATGGTATACCGAAATATACCGCTCGGTATATAGTATCGTACCATACCATACCGAGCAAGTCTCGAAACTCCGATACGATACGAAATTTCAATCCTTACCCTTAATACAACTCGTTTAGACAATTTTAAGGAGATGATTGAAGCGATTGAAAGATATGGCGCGGGATTAAAACCTCTAAGTTACTATGAGATACGAGTTTCATTATTGAAAAAAGAGTTGAATTATACAAATGAATTACTAAAGGATCATAAAAAATATGGGCAACACATGGTTGCTCTATTATGTCAGATGCTTGAACCGATAGAAGACGCAGGGGCATAATTAATTTTACGATTAACTATTCTTTAGGGACAATATTTGTGAAGTCAATAGATTCTTCATCATTTGTGAATTCTGAAAACAAGATATATGATTTGCTTGATAAGTTCGTAAAAAAAATTGGAGAACAAAATGTCGTTCAAGTCATAACCAATAATGGAAGCAACTATGTATTAGTTAATAATATACATCTTTGATTTTTTTTATTTTTTAATTATTTTATTTTCAATTAAATGTGTTAAACTCTAAAGTCTTATTATCCTTTGTCTCAGTTAAATTACTTGAAACAAAAAGACAACACTTATATTAAACTTCATGTGTGGTATATTGTATTGATTTAATATTGGAGGATATTAGAAAAATCCCTGACATCAAGAAAACTTTAGAAAGAGCAATCTTTAGTGTTGGATTTCTCTATAATTATATTGGGACTTTGAATATGATAAGATAATTCACAGGCAACAAAAAATTAGTAAGATATGGTGTCACCCAGTTTACTACTTCATTCTTGACATTACAAAACGTCCATCGCCAAAAACATAATCTAAGAAATATGTTTATCTCTAAAAAATGGGTGACAAGCAAATAGGCAAAAGAAGCAAAAGGCAAAAGGGCCACTAATATCATATTGATGTCATCCTTTTGGAATCATGTAATTTATATATTAAAGGTAATAAGCCCTCTTGTTCGAGTCCTTCGATTGGTAGATAATGAAAATAAGCCTATAATGGGATATTTTTATGAGACAATGGATAAATCAAAGGAAATGATTAAAAGGTCTTTTAATAAAAATAAAAAAAAATATGAAAAAATTTTTAAAATCATTAACAAATGATGGAATTATCAACTTCATCGTCCTTTACATGTAACAAGATATTATTTAAATCCTAAATCCTTTTATAAGATTAAATCTGTTAGGCTTGATGCAGAAGTTTTGGATGGGTTATATTAGTACGTTGCAAGATTAATTCTAAGCCTTTATATGCAAGATAAGATTAGTAATGAATTATCTCTATATAAAAATGTCAAAGGTTTTTTTGAAATTCCAATAGTAGTTCGATCCAAGACAACTACATTTTCAGGTATTAATAATTTGATATAATTAATTTTATGTATAGTATGTTACTATGTTATTGCTAATAATAACATAAATTTTATAGTTGAATGGTGGAGTCTATTTGAAAATTTCACCCCGAACTTGAGGCAATTTGCTATCAAAATACTTAGTTTGACATGTAATGCTTCGGGTTGTAAGCAAAACTGGAGTGTTTTTGAGCATATAAGGATCACTAAATATTTTTATTTCAATTAATTAATTTATTTAGATAAATATATTAATATATTTTTAAATTATATGGCATGATGGATTCACTCAAAGAGAAGAAATCAATTGGAACATCAACGATTACACGATCTTGTTTATATAAAGTATAAGCAAGCTTTGAAAGCTCGTCATGATTTGCGAAATAGAACTAATCTAATCCCATTACAAGATATTAATGATTCAAATGAGTAATTGGTGAGAGAAATGGGTGCCAATTTACAAGATGCTAAAGACAAGCTTGTATTTAAAGATGATAGATTGACATGGGGAGATGCGACAAGGGCTTCAGGTGTTGGAGAATTACAAACATATACAAGACAAATGATGAAGAGAAAAATAAGTGCAACAGCATCAAGCTCGACTCCTGCTACTGTTGAAGACATAGAGATTGAAACATATTTTGATAAAAAGGAAGGACAAAAGGAAGAGGACGAATTCAATAAAAATGATTTGTCTGAAAATGACAATAATACTGATTATGATGAATGACTTTGATATAAAATTTTATTGTTTTAAATTTTGAGATTTTTTGTTAATGTAACATTATGACTTTGTACTTTAGATTTTTTAATTTAAAAATATATAATATATTTAAATAATTATATTTATTAATTATATTATATATTTTTATATTTTAGCACCTCTCTTCACTTTGGTGAGCGCCTCAGGCATTTTTGGAGTTTGGCACCTTTTGGCACCTAGCGCTTTTTAAATCACTGACTCTCGGGCGCTCGCCTAGGCACTCAGGTAAGGCGAGGCGAGGCCCAAGCGTCTCAAGGGTGGGCCACACGATGCGCTTCAATGAGGCACTCGAACCAAAGCGCCAGGAGCCTCGTGCAAGCACCCGATTCAAATGAAGTAACCAAACTAGACTTTTAAGTCTGGTTTGGTTCAACAATGGCTAATTGGTTCGATTGAACCAACTAGCCACTTTCTTACCCACAAAAGCCACCTCCTACACCACCGCATGACCCCGAGCCATCAACTCTAGTGCAGCTTCTACATCCACTGTTGACGCTTTCTGCCGCTACCTCCATCACAGACGCAACAAACCGAGACTTCCTCTATCGCCGACGAACGTGTTCAACGGCTTAGCCTTCATCCACAGCTTCCTTTCACCGTCCTTGCTTCCATGTGTAGCTCCTTCCACCGTCGAGAGAGAGGACCACAGCTTCCTCCGCCATCAATGGACACCTCTAAAGCTTCCTCCATCCATGACATCGTCATCCACAGCTACTACAGTGCAACTTCCACCACTGTCGCTATTGTCATCCGTAGTTTCCTCCGCCACCATCGTTATCGTCCGAAAGTTCCACTATCGGTAACTTTTACTCCCCCTCTTAACAATTCTTTTCTCCTTGTCTGAAAGTTCCATTGTCAAAGCGCCTCGAGCATTTTGCGATATTGGCGCCTTAACACTTTTTAAATCACTACTTTTACCAAATAGTAGAAAGCCACAAAAGAATGCCAAGATCTTAGTGGATGTGCAACTTGTAGTCTCCAAAGAAAAAAAATTAACAACTCGAACCACTACAAAGACTTTGGGTCGCAAAATTCCATTGAGATCCAAAACAAAAGATGGACCAGGTCTTAACATACCATCACAAGGAACAGATGCAACAGAACATCAAACCCAAGATATTCTATTTCCATCATCTTAATTTATAAGCAACATAAATCACCAACGTGCTTCTACAACACTTGATGCATACAACTGGTATCTTCTACTCACAATCTAGGTGCTCAGATGAATGAATCATCCTTGGTCAAATTCTCACTAACGTACCATGCTCCTTTTTTACTCTATGAACATTATTTTATACATAATTACTAATGGAAATCCAATTTGGCAGCACCCTTGTACTTTAAATAGCTTCTACGAATTTGCATGAATGACCACACACCTGGCAATTGATATTCATGTTCAATCTTTGAGTGTGATGCCTGAACATGGGTGGAACTTCACTTAAGGGTGTATTTCCATGTTACAAAAATCTCTGGCCATCATTTTGGCGAGGCAAAAATTCTTGGTAGTTTCACGATTTGCTTGTGTTTTGCCAACACCATCAACCAAAATAATTGTCTTTTATCTCATTAGTAGGTTCTCCTCAATAAGAACTTTGGAGACAATTTGCAACAGTTAACCACATCAAAAGCCTTCCTGGAATCTAGCTTTCCATGTTTGTGATGGTCTGCTAACTTCCTTGCTCATATGAAGTCATTGAGCAAAAAAATTGGTTCTGATACTATCAACACAAATTGAACACAGCTAAAACAAGCTCCACATAGTTCTGGACCATAGGTCCATTTATGTCATCCAACTGATACTTTAGCTTCTAGTAGTCTCCACATTTTTTCATGTAACAGAGCAAGTTCAAGATACATGCACAACTTATTCAGAAATCAAATTACATAGGGGTTTGGAAATCATTTTGTGTTCACTAATGGATCAACGATATAGATAATAAATGATTCATGCATGAATCAAATTCTTACTCTCAACTTAGACCTTCATTTTCGACAAAAAAAAAAATGAACAAAGAAAAATAAACACCAAACTTTCAGGGCTCGTGTACGTGTTAAGTAGGTCCTCATCAACTTTCTGTATTCACAAAACTAAAAAATTCAGCAATCATGCCAAACTACCCAACCATAGCACCAGTATCAAAGAGTTCTTGATACCATATTTGAATAAAGTTATACCAAAAGGAAAATGCAAGAATGATAAAGTTTTTTCTTCTCTTCCTTTGAATTTCTCTATATTGTGGTCAGTAGGGGAGAAAATGAAATTAGATTGTTCTGGAATGGGGTATACCATCTGTTGAAAATGTTACAACTGAAGTGGGTTTCAATGAAAGTGTATGCGATTGGTAAATGCAATGCTTTTTAGTTGCAATCTATTGCATCAGCCAATATAATGATGGCATACATTCGGGAACAACACAAAAAGAAAAATACACAAGAACTTTCAAGAAAAAGAAAGGCCATTTAATCCCCCATCTATTTCAACTAGATTTCTCAAATCAGTAAATGGGCAAAGGAGAGAATATACTTAGGACAAAGCATCAGGAAGTTCACATCTCTCAGATATTTCCGGCCTACACATCTAACCTCATGTCCGATAATATCAACCTATAAACGCACAGATTCAGAGATATTCTTTACTTATGGTCTAATATTAGTCATATGTCCACCTTGTAACTCCAATCAACCAACCATCAAAACGAGTCAGCACATCTACCATGCATTTAGAGATATTCGACAAAAGGTAATAAGACTCTCAAACCTCCTGTTCATACTTCCTGCTCAAACAACAGAATAGAGTAACGCGCTGATTTGAATCAAACCCATACCTCTCGTTCCGGTTGAGGCGCGCCCCAAGATAGAAAGCAACAGACAAGAGCCAGGAGTCGCTGTGCACGGCGATGAGCGAGAGCCAGTCACGGCGATTCATCCCATCCCTCGCGAAATTGATCCCAAGCGCCGGCTCCGGCAGCTCCGGCGGCACCTCCTCCGCCGGGAGGTTCACCTCCCACGAATCGTTGGGATGTCCGTACAGACACAGGTTCTCCTTCTCTGCACCACCCGCAAATCCGGTCAAGCAAACACGCAGAAACACCAAATAAGCCGGATCCGTGCGGTGAAGGCCGACAGAAACCCACCCGGATCACACTGGGCGTAGAACTCGTCCACATCTGACAACAACAAGGCGTCGTCAAAGAGGTCAGCCGAAGAACAAAAACACGAAGAAGAAGAAGAAGAAGAACGACAACAACAAAGAGATCAAGAGAAAGGGGAAAGGGGACCGTGGGTGAGGGCGCGGACGATGCCGGCGCGGCGGCTGCTGTAGTCCTTGAAGATCTCCTCGACGGTGCGGGGTGCGGAGGAGATGGGGCCGACTTCCATGGCGCGGGGTACGGAGATTGAGATCGGGGGCCCGCGGATCCGGCGTTACCGATCGCCGCAAGAGGAGGAAGTGACGGAACGCATACGGAGAGCACTCCAAGAGGAGCGAAGCGGTAGTGTATTCGCGATCGATGCGACGGGCAGGGCTGCAATCTATTCGGACGCCGAGGAATATGTTAGGGAAATAAAAAAGATATATAACAATTATAAAAGGCGGGTTTTCTTTTGTATTTATTAGTGTATTTTTTTGCTGTCTCCGTTGCTTTTTTTTCCCATATTTTATTGCTGTGCCTTTTTGTTATGAAATTGAACCGATACTAAATTATATTTAATCCCAGTTTCATGTCCGATGTCTCGGCCCATTGGGCCTTAATAAAGCCGATCAAATCGTAGTCGATCATAGCACGTGCAAACCATGTGCCTAATCGAAGCCACTTGTCGTTTGTGGTTGTGATTTTAGTTGCGATGGCATCGCATAAAATGTCAGATTACCGTGTCGTTAATTGAATAGGTCGGTCAATTTATTCGATCATACATTTAATGTTTTAATAGGTCGAACACCTTCCTCCCACCCACCTCCATCGCCGATCGCCGATAGCCGACGCATTGACCCAAACCCCTGCTCGTCCCATCCCACCGGGGGAATGGAGGGGACGCCACCGGCGGCAGCGGTGCTGAAGGCGGTCACGCTGACCCACGTCCGGTACCGGCGCGGGGACGCCCTGGGCCACTTTCTGGCGTGGGTATCCCTCATGCCGGTCTTCATCAGCCTCGGCGGCTTCGTATCCCACTTCCTCTTCCGGCGGGAGCTGCAGGGCCTCTGCTTCTTCCTTGGCCTCCTCCTCTCCCAGGCCCTCAACGAGCTCATCAAGTCCTCCATACAGCAGTCCCGCCCCTCGTTGATGTGCGCCGCCCTCGAGGTCTGCGACTCCCACGGCTGGCCCTCCAGCCACTCCCAGTACATGTTCTTCTTCGCCGCCTACTTCTCCCTCCTATGCCTCCTCAACGGCATCGGCGTTTCCTCCTCCCGCTCCAGGCGCCTCCTCGCCCTCCTCCCCTGGCCCTCCGCCTTCCTCACCCTATACTCCCGCGTCTACCTCGGCTACCACACCGTCCCCCAGGTATTTCTTTATTTATTACCATCGCAGCTCTCGGATCTGTTCAAGATTCAATCTGATTTGATCGATGGGTCAGGTTACCGCGGGAGCGACGCTGGGGCTGCTGCTCGGGGCGGGGTGGTTCTGCATTGTGAACACGATGCTGGTCGACTACTTTCCGGCGGTGGAGGAGAGCGCGATCGGGAGATTCCTTTACATCAAGGACTCTTCGCACGTCCCGAACGTGCTCAAGTTCGAGTACGACAATGCGAGGCTTGCCAGGAAGAAGATAGCCAAGGATTGATTGCATCTCTGTACGTTGTTGGAACCTTTCTTTATTTTTCTCTTTTCTGTTTTCTCTATTCTTTGGTAGTCATTATGTGATTTACTTCTTGTTTTCACTTGATTTGCTTTGAGTTATTTTGGATGTTTAGAATGCTATCCTTGGAATTTTTGTATGGCTAATTATCAGTAAACAGGTACTGTTGGATTGTTATTATGTTTATACTTTTTATCAAGGGCTATATCTGTTTGCTACTTCTTCATGACCTTTTGTGCAATTTTCTATCATGTTACTTTTTAAGTCTTCCATCTGTTGTTGAACCCTTTGATCAAGCAAAGATTGTTTGTTGTTGGACAGGCTTGTTTCAGCTGATCCTCCACAGTGTCTTCTTTCATCTGGCAAATTTTCAATCTTTATAAATTAATGCTCTCTTGTAGGAACACACATTCGCCCTCTCAACTTCTCTTGGGACCTCATGCGCTTCTAGTATGATAGATCTTGTATCTGGTGTCTTGCAATCTAGGAATCTGAGTGATCAATTGATCATGGCCTTTATAATGTGTGTCAGTTATTATCTGCATGGTAGTTTATTCCTATTGACCACTTGAAACTAATTCTGATCAAAAGGATTCTTATTTCACTTAATTGGATCTTAT
Organism: Musa beccarii; assembly: GCA_024322285.1. Classification (NCBI taxonomy): domain Eukaryota; kingdom Viridiplantae; phylum Streptophyta; class Magnoliopsida; order Zingiberales; family Musaceae; genus Musa; species Musa beccarii. The sequence continues at coordinate 12,854,387 of CM044400.1, forward strand.
ATACTTATATACAAGGGGTTTTAAAGAGGATTTATCGGAACTGATCCATATATGATGGTATGCTAAAATATAGTGATTTAAAAAGCGCTAAATGTTAGAAGGCACCAAGGTCTCAAAATACCTGAGGTGTTGGGCGCTCGCTAGAGCGAAGCTAGATACTCTGAAATATTAAAATATAAAAAATATTTAATATAATTGATAAATATAATTATATAAATTAAAATATAATATTAAATTAAAATTTTAAAGTATCAGTCACATAACATATTATCTATCTTTTAAAAATAAAAATATTAAAAGATTCAAGATAAGAAAGTTTTGGATCAAATTTCAATTGTCATTATAATCAGCATCGTCATTCTCAAACATTTTATCATCTTTTTCTTCCTCTCATCAATCTTCATTAAAATATGTTTTCTTCTCTTCGACAATGGAAGGAGATGAGTTTGAGGTTTTTGTACTCATTTTTTCCTTCGTCATCTATCTTGTATATATTTGTAATTCTCCAACACCTGAGGTTCCTATCACATCTCCTCATGTCAAGCTGTCATTTTCAAATACAAACTCATCTTTGGTATCTTGTAAGTTCATACTCATTTCTCTCACCAAGCACTCATTTGAATCATCAATGTCTTATTAATGAGATTGGATCAATGTTATTTCACAAATCATGATGAGCCTTTAATGTTTGACTATATTTTATATAAACAAGATCATGTAATCGTTGATGCTCTAATCTATTTTTTCTCTTCGTGTGAATCTGTCATATCATATAATTTGAAAATATATTAATACATCTATCTAAAAAAGAATAGATTAATTAAAACAAAAATATTCTGTGATCCTTACATGCTTAAAGATATTTCAGTTTCGCTCACAACCTGTAACACTACATATCAAACTAAGAATTTTGATAACCATTTACTACAAATTCGAGATGAAATTTGTAAATAGTCTCCATCATTCAATTGCAAAATTTATTTTATTATTAGTAATTACATGCTATACATAAAATTAATTTTATTAATTTATTAATACCTGGGGATCTAGTTGTCCTAGATTGAACTGCCATTAGAATTTCAAAATAATCATCGACATTCTTATGTAAAAATAATACATGTATGATCTTATCTTGCACCTCAAAGCTTGGAATCAATCTTGCAATGCACTTTTATATCAACCCATTTACAATTTTTGCATCAAGCTCAACAGATGTATTCTTATAAAAGAATTCTTGATTCAAATAATATCCTGCTGCATGTAATGGACGATAAAATTGATAATTTTTTCTTTCTTCAATGATTGCAAATTTTTTTTTTTACTTCTTTTCATTTTTATCAAAAGACTTTTGAATTGTGTCCTTTGCTCTATCCATAGCCTCATAAATATATCTCATTGCAGGTATCTTTTCATTATCTGTCACAGTGATTTAAAAAGACGCTCGAGTGCTCGCCTAAGCGCTCGGGTGAGACGAGGCGAGGCCCGAGTGCCTCACTTCACTTCCAAGCGGCGTGCTTCAAAGAGGCGCCGCCTAGGTGCTTGCCCAAGCCCGGGCGTCGGGCACTTCGGGCGAGCGCCCGAGTTAAACCGGGCGACCGAACCAGAATTTTAGGTCTGGTTCAGTCTTCGGTGATTTAGTTGATTCGATTGAACCAACTAAATCACCGATAACAGCCTAACCCTCGCGATTTCCCCACCTTAACCCTCGCGATTGGCGCTGCCACTGGTGTCTGCTGCCGCTGTCGCTCGTTGCTCCCGTTGCCGCTTCCTGCTCTAGCCGTTGCTCGCTGCTTCCGCTCCCGACATCGCTCGCCGCTCCCGCTCCAGTTATCGCTGTCGCCGTCGCTCGCTGCTCCCACTCCAGCTGCTGCTATCGCCTACTGCCGTTGTCGCCTGCTGCGCTTCAACAAGCTTGGTCTTCTTAATCCTACTTTGACAGTATACTGTTAACAATATACTATTAACAGTATATTAACAGTATATTAACAGTATACTGTTAACAGTATACTAATAACAAAAATTTTTATTTATTAAATTAATAATATATTATTAATATATCTGCATACTGTTATAGTAATAATTATTTAAAATTTGACAAATGCTAGGACTATTAATATACTGTTAACAATATGCAGATATAGATTTGGGTTAAAATTTTATTGTTTTAGTTTTTTAGACTTTTTAGTAATGTGATATTGTGATTTTGTACCTTAGATTTTCTTAATTTAATAGTATATTTTTATTTAAATAATTATATTTATTAATTATATTTTTTTTTTATATATTTTAGCGCCTCGCTTCGCTCAAGCTAGCGCCTGGACGAGCGCCTCGAGCGATTTTAGACCTTGGCGCCTAGCGCTTTTTAAATCACTGATCTGTCATTTGATGGACTCGAACAAGAGGGGCATTACCTTTAATATATAAACTATAAGATTCCAAAAAGACAACATTAAGATGATATCATTGGCCCTCATACCTTTCGTTTCTTTTGCTCATTTACTTGTCACTCATTTCTTAGAGGTAAACATGTTTCTCAGGTTGTGTTTTTGACGATGCACACTCTATAATGTCAAAAAGGAAGTAACAAATCGGGTGACATCATATCTCAACAATTCCTTCTTGCTTGTGAATTCTCTCATTATATTCAAAGCTTTAGTACGATTATAGAGAAATCCAATAACAAAGATTGCCCTTTCTAAAGTCTTCTTGATTTCAGAAATTTTTTTAATATCCTTAAATATTAAATCAATGTAATGTGCCACACATAGAGTCTTATATGTGTTGTCTTTTTTACTTTAATTAATTTACCTAAGATAAAGGATAATAAAATTGATAAGACTTAAGAGTCACATAGTCTTTTCGTTCAAATTAGAGTTAAAGTAATTAAGAGATTAAAAAATTTAAAAGATAATCTTACCAGTTAACACATAGTTGCTTCCATTGTCGGTTATAACTTGGACGATATTTTGTTCACCAATTTTTTTCACAAACTTGTCATATATCTTTTCTCTAGATTTCATAAAAGATGATGCATCTATTGACTTCACAAACATAATTCCTAAAGCACACTTACCATAAAATTAATTATACTCCTATGTCTCCTATCGATCCAAGTATCTGACATAATAGAGCAACCATGTTTTATCAATGATTCTTTGTGGCCTTTTAATAAGTCGTTTGTATAATCCAACTCTTTTTTCAGTAATGAAATTCGCACCTCATTATAACTTGGAGGTTTTAGTCTCCCACCATATTTTTCAATAGCTTCAATCATCTTATTAAAATTGTCTCAACGATAAGTCCTAAGGGGAAGGCCAGCCTGATAGAAAAAGGAAGCAATGTGTTGAATTGTTTTTCCCTTTAGTTCTTTAACACAAGCATCACTTATATTTATTTGTCTTAATTTTGCTCCTACTTGCCCTTGTTGCTTTTTTAATCCTTAATACATATATAAGTCTATCGGTCCTTTTCTATCCTTCTTAAAAATCATGGTTTTTTTTCCTTTTTTATAATCTACTCTTTTCTCACTTGTATTGACACTCAGAATAATCTTTTTCTTCATCATCTCCATTATGTTTAACATTATCCTTTGGTAAAATCTCATGAAATTCATTCTTTTATATCTTTTTTTTCAATCATATAAGCTAGCAGCTCTTCTTTTACATCAAGTGGACACTTCTTGCAGGCTGATGCATTCTTGAAATTTTCTACTAGATACTGTTTTGTATGAAAAATACCACCTCTGGTAGTCTTATCACAAAATATGCAAGTAACTGTATTAGGATCTTTAGAATCCTTTAGATAATTGTTTTTCTAGGTGGGATCCTTTCTTGAATATTTTGAAAAACCTTCTGAATTGCTTTATACACTTGTCATTAATTCTGAAACTCTAATAATAATTTTAAATAAATAGAGATTAGTAGTGTTAAAATCCAAATGATATATTATCAATCTAAATGGTGATTGCCTTATACAGTAGTTAACAGTCTACTGTTAACAATATATTATTTACCCTTAATAGTTATTAAAGGGAGAGAAAAGTATCACCGACAGTGAAAACTGAGGAAGGAGAGGGCAGTAGTAACGAAGAAACTTTGGGACGACAACGGCGGCAACAAAGGAAGTTGCAAATGATAGTCATGGTGACTGAGGAACCTGCGGACGGTAGCAACAACAGCGACAGGAGCTGTGGATGGTGACATCATGGGCGAAAGAAGCTTCCATCTATGGTTGAAGTAGTTATTGTCTTCTCCCTCAACAGTGGAAGGAACTGCACACAGAAGCAGCTGTGGCAGAAGGAACTGCGCACAAAGGCTAGATCGTCGGACCCATCCATCAACAATAGAGGAAGCCTCGTTCCTGTGCATCAGCAACGGAGGCAGCGGCAGAGGAAGCATCGGCGGCGAAGGCAGAAGCTGCATTAGGGTTGATGGATGGGGGTCATGCAGGGGTGCGGGGGGCGGGTTTTGTGGGTACAGTAAAAGAAAGTAGCAAGTTGGCTCAATCGGACCAATTAGCTATTGTTCAACCAAACCAGACTTAAGAGTTTGGTTCGGTTGCTTCATTTGAACCGAGCACTCGCCCGAGGCATTCGACTCCTAGGTTCAAGCGAGCGCCCAGGCAGCACTTCATTAAAGCACCTCGCCTAGTCGACCCTTGAGGTGCTCGGGCCTCGTCTCGCCTCACCTCACCCGAGTGCCTGAGCATCTATTGTTGCTAAAATCCAAACTTGAATAGCAATTTTTGGTGCATGCATCTGATGATGACATCAATTACAGTGAGATAGATTGAAATGAATGAGCATATGTGTGTGCGTAACAAAGGCCTTTGTCATACAATTCTCACACATCCTATAGTACATTAAGTGCCAACATCTGTGTATATATAATCCCTTATCTTATATGCATATCTATTGAAGGTCTTATATATATGATAGGATATCAATCGATAACAATGAGATGAGGAGATAATATTGAGCATAAGAAACAGCATGTAGATGTCTTAAATAGCAAGAGGTGATGAGTTGTCTAAAACCTATTTAAAACTTTGGCATTAATGCATCCAACAAGCCAAGAATTTAGAAACCCACAGCTTGTTTCTTGATATGGTGCCACTACCAAATCCAATAGGCCCAATGGTCCAATATCCCAAACATATTGAGCCTTTGACCGAACTTCCATGTCTCATAATTGGATGGCGAAATCATACCATTAAAAATTAGAAAGAATGGGTGTCACACCACTCACACATAATACACAAAATAGAACTATTGATCCATTTAATCTGATAATTGCTTGTCTATATCACAGTTATAATCTCTTTTCTTTATTTTCTGTAAACTTCCAAAGTACAAGAACAAATATATACATATATAGGGAAATGATAAAATTACATCAAAACAAGTCAATCACGTATTCTCTAGATTTTTCTCAACAGATAATTTTCCTTTTTTGATAATGTATTTGATCGGTAGGTTTATATCTTTGTACAATTGTGAAATGTCCTTGTAAAAATAAGATCAACTAAAATTAAAGCAAAATTTTGATTTTTATTATTTTTTTTCTAGTTGACTTTATTTTTCTTTTCCTTGAGTAACCTTGATAATTAATGAAGAAATATGGAAGTTGTTGTTATCTGACAACTTATAACATTTACAAAATACCCTTTAAATTATTAAATTGTATTCAAATGAGAAATAAGTTAAAATTGTCCTGCATTATAGTATGACCAAACCCGTTTTAATCTGATATGCTTCAGTTTATATTGTTCAGTAAGTAGAATATTAACACTTTGAGGTTTCTTTGTTAGTTTTTATCAGCTAGATCCATTTCAAGTTGCCCCATTTTGTGTTTTCAATACATTTATTATGATATGTTAGAGTTATATAATTTTTCTGGCTGTTATGATTTTGCTTATCTGAATATATCCATTATCTCATATTTCAATCTTGCTAGTCAAAGGTTATACCTTTTTCCAAAATGACTGAACTTAATATGGACCTTTTTTTGCTGAAAAGCAAACTAAAATTACCAAAAGAAAATTGTATCTGGTTTAGACACCTTAGACATCTAGTATGTTGGCCAGCATTCAAAGAATAAAAATTTCACACGGTCCGATTTGGTTGAACTTTTGGAGGAAAGAATTTTGGGGGAGAAAAAATGGGAATAGAGAAAAAATGTGGAGTCAAGGTTAATTTATTAAAAGTATGGTAGGAGAGAATTTTTTTTTTTTTCATAAAGGGCAAGTGGTGAAGGCAGAATTCGAGCCCAGAATCTTGCGATATACTACCAAAGTCTTTACCAACTAGGTTAGCTGACAATGTCGGCCATGTTGGATGTGATTTTGAACCCGCAACTTTTATTATGTGAGTCTAGTACACTACCACCAGACTAATGTTTAAGGTGTGGTTGGAGAGAAACTTGCGGATTGGGAACTTACATAGTGATCGGAATTGTCAAGTATAACAAGGGACTTGAAATTTGAAGCTAAATTTGCAATCAAATTATAAGTGAACAATTTACAAGCAAATTTAACAAGTGACTGCAAGTGTTTCAAGACAATTTAATAATTTTATAAGCAACACTTATCTAGACTAAAACTGCATTTTCCCAGTTCCAAAAGAGAGCTTTTGATAGGAATACATGAAATTGATACATCAGCTTTTCTGCTGGACCTTGCACCAAAATGAGGTTTCTTTTTCTAAATTCTGTATAACTATGTGGGTCTTTAGGAACTTTGTAACCACAATTTCGTTCAATTAATTGTAGAAAGCAAGAAATATTGGGTGACCATGGTAACTAAATGGTAGCAGTCATCTTTAGTATAGTCCAACAATGATAGATTAAATTATCAGCATATGATCTTAATTATGGGGGTGGCTCGGAAAGAAGATATCTGTTCTGGTAATTGCTCTGTGATTTCTGATGAAAATATGCTTTTAGTAAAATCAGATGATTTCGGAATGTTTGGCTATTTGCATCAGTGGTCTCAGCATCATAGATTGAGTGACCGCGGTGTAAGGCTTTTTGGATATGTTTGATGAAGTTTGGTCGATTTACGTATTAGTTTGAAATGTCTTCATCCCTTTGGTGCAGGTTGATCTGCTTGGGAGAAAAAGAAACAAAAAGAACCTGAATCTCCGAAGGCATACTGAGAAGGTCCAGAGAGATGATCTCCCTCCTGGTATTGTTTGTCCTTCTAGCTTATCACCATTCTGATTCATATGAAACTGATATCAGCACTGCATTTGCACTCTATCATCGTGCATCCTTGTAATGTCGAACACTATTTAGTTATACAGCAAACACAGCTCATTAGATTTCAGCGCTGCATTTGCACTCTATTATCGTGCATCCTTGTAATGTCGAACACTATTTAGTTATACAGCAAACACAGCTCATTAGTGTTGGATGTGTGTGCGTGTGGGGGCAATACGAATACGAAGACATCAATCATTGATGGTTTCGAACGATCGGATTGGAGCCGTCCATTATCAGAATTATGGAATCTGGTCAAACTATGTGAAGGTGTGGGAGTCACGTGCTATAAATGTTGTGCATGAGATGCTTATAGGTGCATTTAGTGCGATGGTATTTTATGCGTGAGCTCGTACTTGCAGATCACAATGAAGTGCCGACGTGGAACGGACATGGGTCTCACGTGAATCCATATGGTTGTAATGCATAAACCATGTCGCGCACAATCCCCAAACTATATCATGTTTGACGTCGGAAGTCAGGCATTTTGCGGTGCCGATATGGATTATATAATGATAATACAGACAATTTCCAAGTCACTTAATAATGTTATTATATACATTGGAAAATTGCACAAGTAGCATCTGTACAGAGAGAATTTAATTGGCCGAGTTCTAATTTTGGGAAATTTTTAATGGCACTTTATATATTATTTGATACTTGAAATATTTTTTTCCCTTCCTTTTCATTTAGATCGGTTCATTCTATGGATAAAAAAATAAATATCACACAGTTACACACCGTGTTTTGTTTTTAGTTATATCAAAAAATAATCACATGGTAAAAAAATTATAATAATTTTTTTAAAAAAAAAATTTGATAACATTAGGTTTAAAAGATTTTTTACTGTGTTATGATATTTTCAGCAGTACCTGTTTTTTTTTAGTATTATTAAAAATATTTCAACCTATCAATCAGTCAATCCACAATGAGAGAAAATAAGAAAAAAGACGAATTAGAGTATATCAAGTGTTAGATTAAAAAAATATTACCAGGATATTCTGAAAATGAAGTCTTTTTCCCAAAAAAAAAACAAATATAACGGTTTAAGAAACCGTTATATTTTCTATCAAAGATGAATTAGAGGTTTTTTATCGTAAGGTCGTCCATTTATATCGTATCATATCTAAAAGGGTTTCAGAAACCGTTATAATCACCGTTATGTCAAGGAAACAATGGTCACATGGACTCATCTGGTATCGGTACAGTTCACAGTTCAGCGTGCACAGACCTCCACAGCCTCCTAAAATATGTCGTTTCCTCTTCTGGTTTCGTGAGCCAAGGAGATGATGAGGCCTGCGGGCGCCATGGTGCCGTCGAGCCCCGGCCGGGAGAAGCTCCCAGTGCCGGGACTCGCCCGGATCCTGGCCGGCATTGGCAGCCGGAGCCGCGGCCGGCCTGCCGCCCGCTCCGTCAACATGTTCAGCTCCCGCAACAAGAGCGTCGGCCGCTCGTCTTCGGTGGCGACGAAGGTAGCCGTGGCGGCGGCAGCGGTGGGGGAGGAAGGGGAGCCTTGCTCGCCGAAGGTGACTTGCATCGGTCAGGTTCGAATCCGGAACAAGAAGTCGGCGTCGCAGCCCAGAACGCGTCAGCCGAAGGATATGGCGCCTTGTCACTGCTTCCACAAGGCGTTGCTCTTCAGCCTTCTTCCTTCTCGGAAGAAGCCCAAGGGTGGGGGCGGCGGCCGGTCGCTGTGGCGGAGGTGGGCGTCGCTGCGCGGCCGATCGGGCAGGTACCAACGGCGGGAACCGGATTCGCCCAAAGCACCGCCGTTGGAGTTCATCGTAATAAAGGCAGACGGGGAAGATGAAGAAGAGGAGCACGAGGAAGATGCACGGCTGTTCGCAGCCGCGAGGCCTCCGAAGAATGCGCTCCTGCTGATGAGATGCCGCTCGGCGCCGCACAATATCGAGTCCTCGCTCGCCACCACCGCCCGCTACGCGGTATCCCCCCTTGCGGAGCCCAAACCAGGCGAAGTGACGAAGCAGAAGAAGAAGAAAAAGACCAACGGGAGGCTGAATAGCCCGGCGGCAGCAGAGTCGGCAGAAGATGAAGACGAGGAGGAGGGAACAGGGTCGGAATCACAGCGGCCGCTGGTGCTGACGCGAAGCAGGTCGGAGCCGGGAAGGAGGAGGAGGAGGAGGAGGGCGGCGGCGTAGGCATCAGGCAAGCTCGAGGTGTTCCCATCTGTCGTGTTCCGTTCCTCTGTTCTTGTCCATTTCTGGTTGCCTCGTAGTTTTCTTTCTGGTGTTTGCTAATGGGATCCGATGTATGAAACGATAGTTTGTATATTCCATATAAAGAGTGTTTTTGGAAGCCATGTTTTCCTTCCTTTGCTTCCTCCCGCGAGATCTCTTCGTCCGTGAAGGTTGAAGCAGATACACTCGTAAACACTAAAAGGGGAATCTGAAACCCTCAGTGGCCGTCACTCTCTGACACCGACAGGACGAAACGAGAGAAAAAGATGCTTTCGTACGTCCCTACTGCAGGACAGGTCGAGGTCTTCGGATCTGAGCTCGCCTCGACCATGCGCATCTCAACCTGAACCCCCCGCGTCGACATGATCTGCATCGAACTCGCTCATCGAGAAATCTTGCTTTAGATTCAGGTCAACTTCATGACCTTGGCCATCTTCTCAGGAAAACATTCGTTAAGTCGCCGCATTTCGTGCTGCAGGATACACCACATATTCGCAGATGCTCGTATTGCTGATTTCAAGTTTAAACAACCGAAGCAATCCATCGATGCAACAACAATTGTCTCTCAAAATACTAATCAACATTGTCTGACTCAAAATCAAATGATCAAATGTCCAGATTACACTCGCAACCATTACACTACAAAAAAGACCTGACACTAAGAACCATTCAAAGGAAACTTTGGAAATACATTCCACCACGACAACGCACATTGATGTCATAACTCACTTCTTCTTGGCAGCAGCTTTGGTGATCTTGGCACCGGTAGGATCCTTCTTCTCGACGGCCTTGATAACACCCACGGCCACCGTTTGCCTCATGTCCCTCACAGCAAAACGGCCGAGGGGTGGGTACTCGGAGAAGGTTTCGACGACCATGGGCTTGGTGGGAATCATCTTGACAAAACCAGCATCACCATTCTTTAAGAACTTTGGTTCCTTCTCGAGTTCCTTACCGGACCGCCGATCGATCTTGGTGAGAAGCTCGGCAAACTTAACAGCGATGTGGGAGGTGTGGCAGTCAAGCACAGGGGCATATCCATTGCCGATCTGACCAGGATGGTTCATGATAATAACCTGAGATGTGAAGCTAGCTGCCTCCTTGGCAGGATCTTCCTTGGAGTTGGAAGCAACAAACCCACGCTTGAGATCCTTGACGGCAACATTCTTAACATTAAACCCTACATTGTCACCAGGGAAGGCCTCTTGCAATGCCTCATGATGCATTTCAACTGACTTGACTTCAGTTGTAAGACCGGTTGGACCAAAAGTGACAACCATACCAGGCTTGAGGATACCAGTTTCAACTCGTCCAACAGGGACAGTTCCAATGCCACCAATCTTGTAGACATCCTGGAGAGGAAGACGAAGAGGCTTGTCCGAGGGCCTTTTTGGTTCCTGAATCATGTCTAGGGCGTCAAGAAGGGTTGGACCCTTGTACCAGTCCAGGTTGGTAGACCTCTCAATCATGTTATCACCTTCAAAACCAGAAATGGGAACAAAGGGTATCTTGTCAGGATTGTATCCAACTTTCTTCAGGTAAGAAGAAACCTCCTTCACAATCTCATCATATCTAGCCTTGGAGTACTTCGGTGTGGTGGCATCCATCTATTATGAAATGGAAAAGAATAATTTATAAATGCATAAAGTTCATTAAAAAAAACACATTCTTTGGCAAAATAACTGCAAGCAATAACAAATAGCTCAAACTCAGATCAACTAACACATTCAACAAAATTAAAGAAAAAGGAAGACCTACAAAACCTACTAATCATTAAATAACTAAACTAATTTAATTTATAATCCAAAAAACAGAAACTGAATCTCCAGTTTCTCAAAAGAAGTAGCACAACAGATAAATACGATACATAGTGAAGAAAATGAAGTGGTGGCATACATAAAACATCTGATGTAAACAATTCTATAAGGACAAAGTAGAAACAGAAGTGAGATCCAACAATTGAATGCCACCACAACTGTCATAGTTTTGCCCCAAAAATGCTATGAAGGTAGGTTAATAGAAGAATTACTACAATCAAGATAGTGTTTGAATAAAAGAAATCTTAACAAAAGCACTTGAAACTTCTAATAAATACCGGCTAGCAGAATATTTTATACGATAATAGATATGAGAGGAAACTTCACATTAAAACCCTACAGCGTCAAGTTAAATGATGGGAGCTATGAATAGCATAGGTAACATTTGATGAATGAGAACAAGGAAAACAATATAAAAGATGTGTAAACCATGTGTTGACACAACAAATTAAGTATTAACTATCATATAACATAAATTATTAATTTTAACAATGGTCCTAAGGACTTCTCAAGATTACCTTATTGCAGCAGCAAATCATCTGTTTGACACCGAGAGTGAATGCAAGAAGGGCATGTTCCCTTGTCTGACCATCCTTTGAAATACCTGCCTCAAAACCACCTGTAGTAGAATCTATAATGAGAACAGCACAGTCAGCCTGAGAGGTTCCCGTGATCATGTTCTTGATAAAGTCACGATGCCCAGGAGCATCAATCACTGTACAGTAGTATTTTGTGGTCTCAAACTTCCAAAGTGCAATATCGATGGTGATACCACGCTCCCGCTCAGCCTTAAGCTTGTCAAGAACCCAAGCATACTTGAATGACCTCTTGTTCATTTCTGCCGCCTCCTTTTCAAACCTCTCAATTACACGCTTGTCAATGCCGCCCAACTTGTAAATGAGATGGCCGGTGGTGGTTGACTTCCCAGAGTCGACATGACCGATGACCACAATGTTTATGTGTACCTTTTCTTTACCCATGATGCCTGGAAGGCAAGAATAGATGAGAGAAGATCAAAAATGAAATAAATTAACAGGGAAAAAACATTTTTTTTTTAAAAGAAATTTACTTTAAAGACAAACATCAAATAGTTGGCAACAAATATTACATTTAACAAGGTCTCAAATAACAAAAGAATCATTTTCATTTGCCAAGTGACTAGTTTCTTGATATTACAAAGACAAGAAATGGAAAATTTGAAGTTAGTCTATCATCACTGGCAAGGCCAGAAAGAATTCCCAACATTTCACAGACTTTATGCATTTGCATATCAAGGTCGGGGGAGAATAGACTAACTCCAAAATTCAGTTTTACCAGTGGCATTGATCCATACAATAAACTCAAACATAAAACGAACATGTTCCTGTAAATATGTAGAGGGTAATGATATAAACAATTCCGAACATTGGCAGACTTTATGCCATCGCATATTCAAGCTGTGGCTAGTGTACTAACTCCAGCAATCAGTTCCACCGAAAAATTTAAAAAAAAAACCCAAACAATTAACTAAAGCATACAATGAATGCAATCCTGCATATATGTAAGGTAGTAATGATATCCTGAGGCAACCATAATGTAACGCAGGACATGAAAACCTCCTCATAGATCCTTATTGTATGCCTCTAGGACAAAGCCACAAATAATAACTCAGTCAAAAATACTTGCAGCTGAAAGCAGAGGCAAACCTTCCTGAGATACATATGCACGGTTACCAGCATACTAACATCAAAATAAAAAAAAAATGATCTTTTTCCTTCAATTTTGCTTCCTGAGACACATGTGCACGGTGACCGGTATGCTAACATGAAAAAAATTATCTTTTTTACCTCAGTTTTAGAGATAAGAACTACTTATGTGTGCACAACATGCAACAACAGCAGGGAAACAAATGGGCAGAACTTAAATTATTCAGTAAGGAAAGCAAACCAAAGACCATCAGAGCAACAGACAGTAGATGCGACACCCTTCAACTTAAAAACGAAGAAAAAGAAGAGCCGATGGTCGACCAGTTCATTGTAACACATGTAAAACTGCTAGTCCAAGCTCTATCATTCAACTACGACTCCAATACAACGGCCACGCTGAACCCGAAACGGCGAACGATCACCCAGGACAGAGAGATCTCACCGGATAAAGCTCTCAAGAAGACAAAGGCTGAAGCGCCGAGAGCGGAGAGCCGGCAGCCGAGAGAATTAAGAGGGATTCGACGACGCCCATCTCGCCCATCTTATAGCGACGGCCGAAAGCCCAGCATAGGGTTTCTATCCAGGCCGTCGGATTGTAGCATCTGACGGTGAGAACGTCAGATACTTATCTAGCCTTCGATCAGGATCGAGCCGACCCGTGCTTGCCACGTTTACATGTGCCTTCGTGCAAGCCAAAGCCGTAGTGGCCTTGCCCAGATATCCAGTTGGAGATAAAATAAATAAATACTTGTTTCCTTTTGTAAATAAAAAAGAAAATGGCTTAATACTTTCTTTATCTTATCCACCTTCTTTTATTTTTTTTAATATTAAAACATAAATACAGTTGAGGATTAATGGTCATCCAATCAAAATAAAAAGCTCAGCTTTTGAGAAATGTAATCATCTCATCCTAAATCAAAGCGTCATATTTCGAATTTTTGTACTCATCCCCCTTTATTTCATCCCTTTTTTAATTAATATGTATGTAACATCCTTCTTCTACATAGGTTTGTACTCTCTACTTGACTTCAATGCTACGACTAAACCACCTATAGGAAGAGAGGATATGGGGACTTATAAGTATATTCGATCATTTTTTAGCAGATTTTTTAGAGAGAGGGAGGGAAGAGGGATGACCTTTGGCGGATAAGAGCTGCCGCAGCAATGAGCATAATATAAGACGAGCAACATTGCTAAACATTACCATGCTGGGATAGCTTTCACGGACGCTGCTGCCAAGAAGCCAAGACCGAGAAGAACGTAGTAGATCAAACTCATGCATGAAGAATTCACAACCTGTAGGAAGCAACTGTTGGAAGCAGTTAGTCACCATGCCACATGCTTCAGATACGAAGCTTTGATGCCCAGAAATGGTAGAAGAATTAGGAGACGGAATTAGTGATTGCAATTAATTATAGCAGATTCAAATCTTAATAGCAAATAACCCAGAGAGAACAGTAGGTGAGACAGGATCGTCTGCTCTAATGCCACGTTAAGCTATCGATCATTATCGATCCGTTCAGAAGCTTCCTAATATGCATGCTTTGTTCATTGATACTCTCGATAAACACGTACATGATCCGACAGCCCAGCCATACGTGACTCTTTATTTGGATCAGATATCAGAAGTAGCCCATCCATCATACGAAGAACATGATCCAACAGGCCGGGCATTGTAACAGTGACTTCCAGCTACCATCCTACAAGACGTCAACCATCTGTGACTCTGTATCTCTTCTTGTGCATGTGTTTACTTACAACATGAAATGTTTGGTCCAAACGCAAAGAGCATTGATCGGCCGATGCAGCTCATCACCAGTTGAGTTTTTCCAAGCTACAGACTCCGAAATGTGTCCACCTCATGGCTTCTCCCCTCTTCTCTTTCATGGGAGTCTCGAGATACCACGAGACCTTATCAATAAAGTCCACGATGTTATGATGATGGCCGAGTTGGCTTCGTTGCAGAAGTGCTCTCCAACCCTCCAAGTTGACACTCGGTCCCTCTCTTCGTCAAACGATAGCGAGAGCTCGGGAGAGCAAGAGATAAGAGGGAGAAAAGGTGGGGAAGGCAAAAACTCGCTCATCATCATCACCCCAACCTGTCTGCATGAAGGAGCCAAAGAGAGAGACACTTGCTGCAATGAAAGGATGAAGAAAAGCTTTACATCAATCCATTTCTGCGTCCGAGCTAGTGGGAAATTGCTAAGATCCAAGCAGAAAGTGAATGCCGTGTGGGCCTGCGTGCATGCAGGTGGCGTAGATTTGGATTTGACGTGCACTAGGTCGAACTGTATATGCTTCTTTTCTTTGTTGAGGAAGAAGAAGAAAAGAAGATGCTACCCACCTTGTTGTCATATTAATCATCATTCTCCTTGACCAGAGAGCAAGAAAACTTGACGGATGATGGAATGGCAGTGCAGAATGGGCAATGGACAAGTACTGGATTAGAATGCGTTGCTTTTGTTCGAGTAATTAATGGTACACCAACCCTGTTCATACAATATGTTCTTGATCGGTACGTTTGATGCAAAAGCAGGTGGCAGTACAAGCATTTCAATTCACTGTTCATCGTTGGATTCAACTTGCTTTTTAAGTGGACAAAATCTTATCTGGCTATGCTAAGCTTAGCAAAGATAGCAAACTCTCTCTCTCTCTCTCTCTCTCTCTCTCTCTCTCTCTCTCTCTCTCTCTCTCTCTCTCTCGGGTAATAATTAGGATATCAAGATTAATTCAAATAATTAGGATTATATAAAATAAAAAATAATAAATAATAAAAATTATATTTAAATAAATAGATAAGAGTAAATGATTTATTGATATATGATTGATTTTTTATTATTTTAAAATTTTTATATTTTATTTTTTGATCATATAAATAGGTGTTCTTGAATCAATCTAAAGCACTATAGATTGGAAATACTCTTAGTCTGTTTTACTATTCTCTTCTCTTTCTCCCGGAAGTTCTATAGAAAAGCCAATAAGTGTGGTATCAAGACCAACAGTATAGCACCAGAGTTTAGTTCGAAAAAGATCAAAAGAGTACATCAACTAAAAAAGAAAAGAAGACTAGTAGATCCAAAAAAAGATGGCAAGATTTGAAGTGTTCCAATTTAATTTTTTCCTATTTTCAAAAGTGATAATTATCAATTTTAAATTATTAAGATGAAAACTTTGTTTATCTCATAAGGATTATGGAATTTCGTGAAAGATGATTTCGTTAAGTATGATCTACAAGATTCTAATATCATTAAAGATCAAAAAAAAATCAGATCGATAAGAATATACAAAAAGATGTAAGAGCTCTCTACATGCTACCATTGTAATAGATGATTCCTTATTTCCCCGAATCATGACAGCATCAACATCAACATAAGTCTAAAAAAATTAAAAAGTGTGTTTGGTGGAGATAAAGAGAAGATAAAAAATTTTAAAGATTCAAATTCTTTGATGTGAATTCAAAACTCTTATGATGAAAGATTTTGAATCTATCACTGATTTATTCTCAAAAGTATCTTCTATTGTGAATCAAATGAGATCTTACGGTGAAAATCTAAAAGATCAAACTGTAGCAAAAATTTTTACGAAATCTATCTCCAAAATTTGATATAATTTCTATTGCTATAGAAGAAGCTAAAGAATATAAGTACATTATTTATTGATGAATCAATGAGCTTCCTTTTAGTTTATGAATAAAAAGTAAATAGATCCTTAAAAGAAACTTCAAACATGCTCATCAAATGAATATAGATCAAAAGAAAGATAAAGAAAAATTCAGAAGCCAAATTTTAAGGAAGAGATCAAAATAATAGGGGTTGTGATCAATCAAATGAGAGTTAGAGGAACTCGAATAAAGATACCAAAGAAACCCATCGATGTTTTTATTATAAAAAATTTAAACATATTGAAAAGGATTACTAGTACAAAAATAAATATCCTAATATTCCTCTAAAATATGGTCATCTTGAAAAAGATTGTTGAAACAAAAAATCAAACAAATTATCATGAGAAAAATAATGATAAAATAAAGAATAAAGAAAATAATTTTTTATAGCATCTGATGAAGATATTCTAAATCTATTTGGTTTTTGGATAGTAAATTATAATAATCACATAATGAGAAACAAAAGTTTATTCCAAAAAATTGATGATTCAACTAAATCTATAATGCAAATGGGAAATGGCAATAAGGTTCAAGTGGAAAGAAAAGAAATAGTTGTTGTGAACACCAAATATGGTAAAAAAATATATTGGTGATGTAATATTTATTTCTAGTTAAAATAAAATCTTATAGGACAACTGTTGAGAAAAAGGATATTATGCTATTTTTTATAATGAAAATTGATTGATTTATGATAAAATAAAAAATAAAAAATTAATAGTAACTATGAGGATGATAAGAAAATAAATTGTTTCCCTTATTATTTTCGGATTTTTCCTTACTAATGAATCGACATTATAACATAAAAGTTATAATTATCTTAATTTTTGTGGATCTATACAAACTATCTTATATGACAAGTCCTTCAAAATTCTAATTGATAAGAAGATGTCTCAGACTAAGGTTAATGAAAATTCTGATGAGAACGATGAGGAGCCACTATTCAAGAGGCGAAATGTTTCGAATTCTATTCCATTTGTCATTGTTATAACTATTATAAAGGTTGCAAAAAAGAAGAGCACTAATAGTGACAAAAATAAGATGACAGCTCTAAAGAAAGTTTTGATGATAAATATTCAAAAGGATAACAAGCTAACAAGTTTCGAGCATCAAAAGGTAGTAGTAGTTCTGACAAATTTTTTGAGGAAAGTGAAGATAACTAACCACTAAAGACTTCCAAAAAGGTTAAAATATAAAAATGGTGGATACAATGTCAAAGATTAACTTGTCTATATCTTTATAAAAACTTTGACGAAAGGAAAAATTTTATTCCGAAGACAACTTCAAGTTACAACTATTTGAATTAAAGGAGAGTGTTAAAATTAATTCAAATAATTAAGATTAAATAAAATAAAAGATAAAAATTTAGATTTAAATAAATAGATGAGGGTGGAAGACTTATTGAGAAATGATAATTTTTTTATTATTTTAAAAAACGTATATTTTATCTTTTGATCAATATAAATATATAAATAGATATTCTTGGATCAATCCAAAGCATTATAGACTTGATGTATTTCTAATCTCCTCTACTATTTTTCTTTTTTTTTTCTCCCTAAAATTTGAAGAAAAAGACAATAAATATGATATCAAGATATGGTTCACAGAGTTTCCACCTTCGACACTTAACCAGGTGTTGATGAGCTGTAGAGTTGGCAGCCAGGGAGGGTTGCTTTCATGGGTTCAACGTGCATGCAGCACATCTCCCCATCCAACCCCAGCTTCGGGAGTCCCACCCCACACAAGGCTGAAAACGTGTGGCAGCTGATGCTTTCCATTTCTTGGAAGCAGGAAGTCAGAAGTCTCACGAGGCACAACGTTTTCAGCACCGGAAAGATGATGGTTAGCTTCCTGAATCGAAAACGAAAGCCGCCTTCTTTGTTGATGGACGGCAGCACCGCTGCATTGTCTTTCACGACGCATGGGTTTCATCTCATAGGCCCTACAGCAGAAGAAACGCAGAACACACCCCATCATCAGCAAACAGAATGTTCTATTCCATCACCTGCTAAGATTTAGGACAAAGAGCTTGAAAAGTCTGTGCTAAGATGGAGAAATCCTCCTAAAATGAAGCATCTCTCTCTCTCTCTCTCTCATGATACATACACCACTGAGGTGTGATAAAACCTGGTTGTGGATGGGGGTGCGTCCATGTGCACATAGTTCTCATACCGGTGATTGCGACAACCACAAAACCTTCATCCTTCCTTTTAGGCAGCTTAATTGATTCCATGAAGCACACGACATGAGGAAGATTTCTATCATGTTGAGCGGTGCCAGAAATAGTGGCTATAGGCTAATCAATAGCCAGTCGATGTCTCGGAAGACACACACCGAGTCTGACTGGCTATATATTGTGCAGTAATGACTAACCTACTACTTGTTTATAGTTCTCAGTTGTTCACCACGTTAAATGGCATGATCTGACTACTTTTGTGCCTTTTTATACGTTGGCTAGTCAAAATAAGAGGCTTTAATCTGCTGACCTCAAATTTGTGGAGCCATAGCGTCATAATCTCCTGCTCTCTATATATTTCCTCTCCATGACTCGAACAAGCCACCATCTCCTCCTCCCTCTTCCACTCTCATGGATTCAAATGACACCGCCACCGGCTTCCATCACCTCTCTTCCTCCCCTACATCTTCTCCCTCCTCGTCTCCTCCACCCCTCCCCCCGACCCCTCATGCGGCGATTCACAGCCCCTGTGCCGCCTGCAAGATCCTCCGCAGGCGATGCGCCGACAAGTGCGTCCTCGCGCCTTACTTCCCCCCGACGGAGCCACTCAAGTTCACCACCGCGCATCGCGTGTTCGGTGCCAGCAACATCATCAAGCTGTTGCAGGTGAGCTCTCCGCATCGAATGATCACACCGAAGCTTCATTCTACCTCAACGTGTTCTACCGCAGTTGCAACCGCTTTCCTACTAACGATTGAACTCGATGGTCTCAGGAACTTCCGGCGAGCCAGAGGGCCGATGCCGTGAGCAGCATGGTGTACGAGGCCAACTCACGGATCCGAGATCCCGTGTACGGCTGCGCCGGTGCCATATTCCAGCTTCAGAAACAGGTGAGCGAGCTGCAAGCACAACTGGCACGGGCGCACGCCGAACTCATCAACCTGCAAGCCCAGCAGAAGAACCTGATCGCGTTGATCTGCATGGAGATGGCTGAGACACGGCAGGACTACTGCACAGCGCCCCAGTCCACCAATGCCCCCGCCGACAGCCCCTACATGTATCAGAACGATGCGTACTTCCTTGACGAGATCACCCACATCTCAGTTTGGGATGAGCCTCTCTGGATATGAGCCGAGCTTGGATTAATCGCAGAAGCAAATAATGGTTCCAAGACCTATGTATACTGCCGATCAATAAACCATCAGCAGATCGACCAACTCGAGAGACGTGAACCGATTTGTTTTTGTACAACTTATGATCCTGATTGATTACTTTCTTCCTTAACATTGCCAACGAGAAGAACTCAAGCTTGAAAATGACTTCCATATGCCATGTAACACATGTCAACTTCAAACGATTATAATCTCCTCCTCACGACAACAACTTGAGGTTTACAAACTCGGAAGAGTCCTTTTCCTATGACTTTAGATGGACGTTCAAAGGTGATCGAGCTGCAGTTCGGTGGAAGCGAAATCCATCAAGAAAAGCCACAAACAATATCCGCATTCTTAAGGGGTAGTTCATCTGCCAACCCTAATAAGAATGCAACCATCATGTGCACAGGTCAGCTTCACACCGTGTCAGCTCTCCATTGACTGACCACAGCAATGAGTAGCTGTTATTGCAGAGAGCACTACTGGATTCTGTAGGCCATCCATGCTTGTGTGTTTTGTCAAACACAGATAAGTTCATGTGCAGAAGAGGTCGACATGCATGCTGTTGTTTTCCCTCGATTAGCTGTAGAAATCATGTGTTAGCAAAAGAAATGCTGATATCGAACAACAAGTGGCTGCAGTCAGCAAAGTAAGCCTAAATGGAGAGCCAAAAGTCTTGAGCTTGCCACAATCGAATCAATGTAATGCTTGACTAAAGATCACACCAAGCCAAAGCTGCATTATCTTAGAGCAACCACATTGCCAACACCTAAAGTGGGTCCTAATAAGCTTGCCATTGGTTAGCAATTCCTCGTTGGATAACGATATGAATCCTAGAAGAGTAGGGAAGGTGAACTGTAACACACATAATATTCTCACTGTAGATTTGACTCCAAGCGGTCCCATTGCTCATTAATTCAATGTATGTATGGAAAAAACTTAAAAAGAGTACCTCAGACTTGGACTGAAGTCTGCCAACTTTCCTCGTTTTTTTCTTTTGTGAACCCATGACTTGGGGTTTCATGGGAGCGAGAGGGAACAAATTCTGGTAGCCTAGTGGAGGAGGTGGGCAGAGAAGACTATCTTCTAATAGGTGACAAGCACTGAGTTCCAAAGAAGGCCTTTAACATTATTTTTAGTCCAATCCATAGAATAATAATTGTATTAGAAGAGTTTAAGCGGATGCATTGGCTTCTAAGCTAGGTTAATTAGATAGAACACTCCCCACGGTGAAATAGAGGAATGGAAATGGAGAAACAAGATAGGAGAGGACCACAACCCACAAGCTGGAATGCAGGAAACACACATGTTAAAGGTTGCACGTCATGATTCATCTGCATACACTGAACCATTTAGAAATGGAGTCAACACACTGAAGAAACATCCATATGACGGTACACATGATGTGTGCCTACCTCTGACTGCTTCTGGAACCAGATGTTGTGTGAACAACCATAATGATCAGTAGATGTGAAGTGTTAGCAGAAGATGAGAGTATGAAACGATGGGATACCTTAGTGTGTCTGAGAGCGCTTCTCATGGCAGTGTCTCTCCAGGCTTCATGGGGCCCTTCAGCATTTGATACTCATCTCACTTTATGGAGCAGTTGTGAGCTGTGGAACATATGGCAGGTCTCGTTCTCACTCTGGAAAGAGCTTTCAGGTGATCCAAGATGGCCCAGTCTCCACTTAGCTCCCACGCTCCAGTCTTGCTTTCTCAATTGGCGTATAAGCACCCAGAACTATGTGTGCTTCCTCCTTCCTAATTAGAAGACTTCTGCTTCAGGTCCAAAGAACCATCATTCAAGTAATATCTCAGACACTTCACTGTACTGAGGTCGGAAGCACTTATGATCCTGGTTTCTCTAATTTGATGGAGGATGCAAAAGAACCTACAGCTTCTGCGAATCACATGGCATGGAGTAAACTCTCCTTCGTTCCTTTTCCTGGTGAAGTGTTCTCCACTGAAACCTGTCTGATGCTGAATCTGCAACTGAGAAAATATCATCCGGCTTTTTGATGCAAAGGACAGTTTCAAGAGCAACTTCATGAAAAGGATAGGAAATCGTCCATTCCCCATTAATGTTTCTTAGTAGGAGAGTCGAGGTGTCTTCGGCCTCATCATTGGAAGCATCATTCAGCCTCGTTGGCGCACGGACACATGGGGCAACGAGGAATTGTCTGATCCGGAGCCTCCCTGACATCGGCCACCGACTCCTAAACTGACAAGGGATTCAACATCCTAAATTACCAAAAGCCTAAGTTTGTAGTCACTAGCAATAACCATGTCCTTCACATTAAGAGTTGCATTTGCTTGATCCCTCCTAGATCCTAAAGCGAGTGTTGCAGGCACAGTGCATGTGTTTATAAGATGGGAACTAGAAGTTGTAGTCGAAGGTATGTGATTCCCTCTTTCTCTTCTCCTCCTCCAGAAACAGTGCATACTCGTCCAAACACTAAAAATGTCTCTCATTTATAAGGTGAATTCACTTTTCTATTTGATCATCAATCAAAATTTTACGGATTGATTGATATTCAAGTGCATTCAACCTTCGATCTGCTTCACTAGCGTGATATAGACCACCCAAAAGGCAACGACATCAGCTTGGCCCTGCACAATGTTGTGACAAGTATGAGCATTCACTTGAACAGTAGTCTATTGATCTTTTACGACCTATCAATTGGTGTAAATCACGAAATAATATCGATTGATTGAAGAGGAAATAACATATTAATTGAAGGAATTAGGAAATGATATGATTTATGCTGCTAAATATATCACTTTTACCACAATTTAATACCTTTGGAAATTATGAAAGGTAGGGTACGTGGCTCGCAGCACAACACGCGGCTGCAGCAGAATGTTACGGCTTGCCACGTACACCGTCAGCCTTCCTTGAGCAAACCTGGGTGGGAACCACGTCCACTTCCCTGTCAGTCACTCTTCTCTATACCAATGCATCCCACTTCCACAATCTCTTGCATTCATCATCCAACTATCACAAGGCGACCGTGAAGCTCTACGGGTTTCAGATACTTTAAAGAGAGAGAGAGAGAGAGAGAGAGAGAGAGAGAGAGGAGGAGGATGGGGTCAGCGACGTTCCTGGAAGTGATTTTGGCTATCTTGTTACCACCTGTGGGTGTCTTCCTGCGTTATGGCGTCGGTGTAAGCACTTGAATCTCTCTCTCTCTCTCTCTCTCTCTCTCTCTCTCTCCTCTCTCTCTCTCTCTCTCTCTATAGTAAGGAGGATGTGATCATCTTATATGGTGAACTGCAGGTGGAGTTTTGGATTGACCTGCTACTGACGATACTGGGCTACATACCAGGAATAATTTACGCCTTATATGTGTTGGTAGGGTAGTCATAGTGCCACAATTTTGGATGCAACGTAGATGCAGAAGTCATTACATGGGCATGATGAATGCATATGGATAAATGGTGTTCCGGGATCACGTTTCCTTTCTCTTGTGTGTCGGCAAACATGGTTCGTGAGTTGAAATAGTATACTAAAATGTGTTACTCTGTTCATATCATTTCATATACAATAGTAGTACAGATAATTTAAAATGCTACATGTTATGCTTGAGGTCTGGATTATAAAACAAAAGGTGGATTGGATGCTTCAAAGGTACTTGTGAGAGGAGGATAATTTTCCGTAACGGATGCAGCATTTGTGAAGATGCCATCGTCGTCATGCTAAAGCAAAGTATAGACAGTCTGATGGTGATGCTTAGTTCACGGACTGACGATGTTAACTAGTTTAACAAATAAAGATTTACAGTTTATCGTAAAGTTGTGAATTTTAATCTCATATTAGTTACTCATTGTAAAAAGAAAAAAATCAGCTGTACGAGAAACGAAGATCACAGTGGGAAGGACTTCTTATAGGTGCTGATAGAGATCGAGACATGTCACAAAATAAAAGTCTGATATTAAACAAACATCAACTACGAGAGGAAACGGCATACAACCATAGAATTTTATTTCTAAATGTTTCTGATGATTCTAGAGAGAAAGATAGCACCTCAAAACCTTGTCTTGCTAGATCCACAACTCCATTCTTCAAGCCTCAGCGAATCTGAATAGTGATAGAAAAACACACCAGTTTAATTAGTTTCATCAAATTGCCAGTTCACTTATTAGAAACTTCAATGCATACCCAAGTTCCGAGAGCTTCAGGTGTGCTTCAGCATAGTCGGCAAAGAATGCCTCCTCATCCTGTGGCAGAAATTCCAGGTTAAAAATTTTAAACCACCTATGGCAAAGTCATGATTAAATATTGAGTTATACAGACATTAAGAACAAGAGTACGTACAGCAGCATATTTTTCAACGAGCGGGCGGAACACAGGATCAGTCAGGAGGGCCTTGTCAGAAGGCAGCTGGAGAAGGCCTTCTTTCTCTCCACTCACGAGTTCCCTGCCAGAGAAGCAAAATGTCATTGCCCCATAAATTTATAAAGCACACGCTTCAGACAACTTAATGTAGGGAAACATAACAGTAGCAGGAACTACTAATTGTTTTAAACAAACTCACTTGAAGTATGAGTTGTCGAAAATAAGAGGGTTGGGAGTCCAAGCCCCTTCAAAGCCTGAGCGCTCTTTGTGGCACCTTCCCTATGAAAAGCAGTATAAAAGAATTTATGGGAAAGATCATAAGTGAGGGCACACCAGAAAATTACCAGTGTGTGACCACCAGACAGTGCAACAATGTCCTGATCACTGAGACCCATGTGTCCAAACACATCCCTAAGGTGATCACAACCTGTAGGATAAAAAACAAAACTTGAGTTAACAAGGTTTGTCCTATGACAGAAACAACATAGGTTATGAAAACCCCATTTGTCCTTGATAACTGTAGTTGTTATGACTTAAGCTGATGACTCACTCCGAAACTTGACAACGCCCTTGACAATGTCACACACCGGTGAGCAATTTTAGGAATATCAACAATTGAAAAATAAAAAAAGATGACTCAATCCATAACTTGACAACGCACTTGACAACAACACACATCGATGGGCAATTTCAGGAATCAGGAATATCAGCAATTGAAAAATAAACCCAAGGAAAGTTCAGGTCATCCAATAACAGTTTGCAGTTGTGTGCATAAGCACAAGTGCTTCCTCTTTAAGCAAACGTACTAGTCCAATGAGTGGCAATTATATTACTACATCGAGTCAGGGTTTCTGAATTTGAACCCACAAATGCTAGAGCGAACAACTAAGATGTCTTGTCGACATGTCATCAGTGCAGAACAGTTATTGCCAGCAACTAAAATAATTGGTACTGAAAACAAACACATACAACTAGCATCCGCAAACCACATGCCAGAAACTTCAAAAATTGAAAATAGATTTTATCTTTAAGCATGCAAAACTTTGCAAACACCCATACCCTTGGTTGCATCAGGAAGACGACCTTCAACAGGAGGTTCAGGCTTGTCCTAGAAAAACAGAAACAACAATGTCAATGCAAAGTGATCCCATTCATGCACAGCAGTTGAAAGCTGAAAATCATACCCAACAAATGGTTATATAGGGCAAAATTTCATTTTACAAGAGAATGGTCAAGTCAATACAGTTTCTACAATAATCAACATATGTAGAACAAAGATGTCAACCTTGAAATTTAAAAGGTTCATGATTGTTTCCTTGAAATATAAGCTTTATTCCACCAAATATTCCAGAAAAATCAATATCCAATGACATTACACATCTCAATAAAAATCACTACCTTATATCTAATGACTGTTCTAGGTGACACATGTAAACACTAGCACAAGATTAGATGGTCTAGTTTTGCTTTCAGCATTGATAGGAATTTTACAAATGTGTTTTAATCTTAAAGAAAATGATTTTGAAAGAAATCAAATAAAATAAATAAACAGGAAAAAAAATAATCCACAATTAAAATGAGCACAAAAAGAAAGTACATAAGCAAAAAAGAATTAAGGACAATGAGATTCAGCAGCAGCAACACCTAATTTTGTTCTTCAAGCCAACAATGCATATAATTTTACTTTCATTGAACTTATCTCTGGACATCTAGAAGATATAGTACAAATTACATGTTGTAACATGCAAGGAAAGAAATAACTAAGCCATAGTATTGCTCCAACATTATGAAAGCATTCTTTGTTATCTGCTCCACAACTAAAGAAAACTTCCAATGGTTACAAAATCTCTTTACATTAAAAGAGTATAGTCCTAGAGCTAATAAGAGTGCTGCTAAAGCCATGAAAAACCAAGACAATAGGTTACATCAAAGAGATGAAAAAAATCTTGGGTAACAATACCAATATGATGAAACAGGTTGACATGAAACAAGCTTGACCTCATGTAAATTAAAAAAAAACAGATTTAACTGACACAGGGACTTATAAACAAAATGAGCACTTCATAATCCATAATTAAATAAAGGTTAAAAAAAGCATAGACTGATCATAAAAGCACGATTTCTGGTTCATATCACTAGTATTGGTTATTCATGACTTTAGCAGCGCTCCTATTACCTATAGGACTCCACCTTTTTAACTTTAAAAAATTTCATAACCATTGAAAGTTCTCATTAGATGTGGTGCAGATAACAATGCTTGACCTCATGTGAATAAGCAAAACAGATTTAACTGACACAGAAACAAATAAACAAAAAAAAAAGCACTTCATAATCCATGATTAAATAAAAGTTAAGAAAGCATAGACCGATCATAATGGCACAATTTCTTGTTAATGTGGCTAACATAAATAAGCAGCAATCTCCCAAAATCAGATCGCTTTAACCTAAATCAGAATAGTTAGAAAAATGAACATACATATTTCGTTCTAAAAAATCCTGTTTGTTAATCAGCGAATAACATCGCCAAAAAACCACCATAAACAGCAGACCAACGAAAATGATGATAAGGAAATCACAAGCCAAAATGTACCACCCTACCTATCCTTATCACAGATCCAAACATATTGCGAAGCATTGATATAATTCAAATGCCTTTTAGATCACACAGGGAGATCGAGAGCGAGTCTATATACCTCCCTTCCGGGATGGAAAGGGACCTCGGGTCCTCCGGTAATTTCCACGGCCACGACTCCCGCAAGCTGCCATTTGAAAGAAAGAGTGTATCACGCTAAGAATGAGAAAAGGACTGCAAAAGATAATGGAGTTAGATCAGGAGAAGACGGACCTGGTAGAAGTCAGCGTATGTCAAGATAGGGAACTGCGCCTTGATGGGCTCCAAGAGCCTGACGGCGATGTCGAGCCCATTGTTGGCGCCGTGGGCGAGCTCCGCCTGGTGCCGAATCGTCCCGAACGGCCCACCGGTCTTCGACACCACGTCGTACGTTCCCGCCGAGTGCCACCTGAAACCCCAACCCCAGATCGGCGCCGTCCATTACCAGATCTCCCCAAAAACATGTAACACAAAGCAACATGAAAGCGTAAGTGATCCCGTACGCTAGGCGGAGCATCAAGGGGGCGCAATTCTTCTCGGCGATGAAACCGCGAAGCTTCCTCTTCGCCTTCTCCACCGCCTTCAAGTACTCATCGCTCACCACAGGGTACGGCTTCCCCATCTCGAAACCGGAAATGCGAGAACAGCAACGACGGAGAGAGGCAGAGCAAACGGCGAGTGGTCACCACGTTCCTCCGCGGCGCCTAAAAAGCAAGGGTTCAGCCCTCAGCGAGAAGGTTCTAGTAGCGCGTTCTACGCCGTCGGATGGGCAAAGATATGCGGACAGGATTGGTTAAATATTTAACGGTCCGGATGCAAGGACGCTCGATGGATGTGCGGCTATCGTGACTTGATGGGTGGTAGTGGGCCATGAATGGCAGAAAACTAAATCGTGCATCCGGAGCGTTGAGAACCCTTTTGGCATGGTGAAAGGTGTGAACGCGGCGGGGTTGTGGAGAGATTCCATGCTCTGAGGGAGGTGACAGCGAAATTACGTGCGACACGTGGCAATCTCCGATTTGACTGAGCTGAGGATGCACAGTGTTACGTCACCCGAAGAGAAACCCGGAGAAACGATGCGGATTTGATGCTCGGGGATCTGCTGCGGAGAATATTAGCTGTGCGCCGGGATCTGCTGCGCGGGATGAGAAGGTCCGATGGCTGACATGTCCCTGGAACCCAGCGCTGGAAAGATCGGGGCGCACAAAACCCTGAACCTTATTGGACTCGGATAGGGAATCCTGCCACCAAATGGTCAAGGAGACCAACCCAAGTGCCTGTCGTAGCCTCGAGCCGAAGAGCGAGCGGCGTTGGCTCGACGAGCGGGTCGCATCGTGAGTCCACTCACAAAGACGTTAGGTGGGACGCAAGGCATCACAGCTAACCCACAAAACTACTATGAAAAGTGTTGCTCTTGTTATAGCGCACAAAGCGGATCCTGCCACTGTTGATTTTTAAGTTAAGAAAAAATAAACAAGAATATGCCAACATATCCAAAATGAATAATAGAATTGAGACTCCGATTAATATTAAAGATATTAAGTTTTCTTTATATATATATTATTTATTTATAATCAAGATTAGTAATGGTTGACTTGAGTAATTGGATCTTGATTTTTTTTATAGAAAATATATGCTGTATCTAGATTTTCATGAGCAAATTCATTTCCTTCCAAACTTCGTATGGGGTACGTATCTGAAAGATCTTTTAATGTTTATCCCAACTATATAGAGCACAGATTAATTTTAAAAAAATAAAGATTGATTTAGAAATTATTAAGAAATGATAAAATCTTGTATTATCATGTGACATATTGGGATCTCGTGACTAACAGTTTTTCTCTAGTGTGATCGCGTGAAAATTTATATTTTATCTTCTATTTCAACATAAACAATCTGACGACATAGTTTGTTTTAACTGCAGTGGATATCGATGAAAAATAATAAAGAATATTATTTATGATTCATTAAATATTTTAGAGTCAACGATGGGTCAAAAGGGGAAGGGTGAGCAAAAGAAACATCGGATGGTTGTCTGAGACATCCATTTGGATAGTATATTGTTGCAGAAAGGAATGTGACTCATGTTTAACTATCATGTATGTCATTCTGAGTAAATCAAAAGCCAATTAATTCGGTTTAACTAATCATTTTTTATCTTTAAAAATAATTAAATATATATAATAAATATATTTCAAATGAATCGGTTGGATTTTGTGAATTGATTCACTTTAATTGAATCAAATCAGAATTTTGATCAAATTTGATATATATTCTAAAAAATTTACATTGCAAATATGGTTCTAAATATTATATACAATCAAACTAATGCACAAGTAGTTTTTTTATTTTTTATTAAAATATATCATAAAGAAATAATGAATTCACATGTACTGCTTTGTTCTTAATGACGAAAATATATAATAATATATATAAATCAATTAAAAATATTATTGGTGAAGAAAGATGACAAACCCAAAAAAAAAAATGATTCATCAAACAAAAGAGTAAGACCAAGAAGAGAATAACAATGAAAAGCGGTAGAGACAAAAGAAGAGTAATGAATTATTAATGTCATTTTGGGGCTTTTAAGTTGAATTGATATTTTTAAAATTAAAATTAATTTAATTTGATCTAAACTGGTTAATCAAATCAGTAAATGTACCCTCCTAAACTGATATCGTTCGTGGTCTTTAAAATTAAATTACTAATGGATCAATCCAGATTCGATTTAATTTGAACATCCTAACATTCTATCATGTCAATATTATATCTTAATTTAATATATTTAATCTCCTACCATGTTAATATTAATACTTGTATTTGTTTTGATTAAAAGCCATTTTATCTTGTTTTTCTCTTCATCGCGAATAACACTATTTTACTCTTCGTTTATTTTTTACTTTTTTGATATGCAAATCTTATGATATCATATTGTGACTAATTTTCTCAGTTTTGTATTTGATAATTCAATAATATAACTACTGAAATTGTCCTCTCTCTCTCTTCTAGGATATCAACATTCATCACGATGAGAACGTAAAATAAGGGATGAACATGTCTATGATTTAAAACAATATCGTATCCAATATTAAAGCTCGTCACAAGTTCGATATATGAAAGATTCGATGAGAAACTTGCAAGAGTTACATCATGGTTACACCAAAAAAGACTTGTCAAATTCTTAAATTAGTGAAGTTGAATTATTAGGAAAGTGTAGTGAACTTAAGTTATTTGAGAGATCTCTAATAAACGTACATAAGGTGTTTTATAATAATACTATTTGAGTCAAATGAGGAGTTAATCCGTGTAACAGTTACACAAATCATCAATCAAATCCTCATATATAATTGCTGATAATAATAATAATAATTGGTCGGACAGTTTAACAATCAAAGTCCATTCACAAGACACGGGTGACTCACCTCACATAGGCTCATTTCGCTTCCATCCGAAAGCAAAATTGTTCGATGTCTAAAGCAGAGCAATTAATTCCTTGCAGCTTAAAATTCTCATTAGTGACGATTAGTGTCAATTCAGAGTCAAATCCACGAGTACAAGTGTAATCAAATCAAATATTTGATTTAAGATTTAAATATTATTTCCTTACATGCTAGTATAAAATAGGTAAAGATAATCCTATTTCTTTGTTTGCTATTACGAATTAGGAAATACTTATTAAGTATTTCAAATAAGATGAGATCATATTTGTCAGTATATTAAATAAAAATAATTTATATTAAATAAATACGAAAATTTAGAAAATTTTCTCTCCTCCTATTTAAGGGGAGAGATTTCTCTCATTCGTTCCTCGTCGAGCAGAACTCAACAGCGGGAGGAACGAGGAGTTTCATCTTGCTAAAAAGAGGTAGGTTCTTCCTACTTTTCTTGAAATTAAAAGTTTTTGTTTAGATTCTATGTTGAAATTTTAAATTGATATTAGTTTAAATTAAAATACTTTACCCTTTGGTACCCTTAAAAGTTTTTATTTTTAAACATTATGAAATTGTATATGTTTTATGATATCAGATTCTTAAAAATGTTATTTCATTTATTACAATTACCTTCTAATCTTATTCAGATTTAAATATAATACGAGTAATTTAAAAAAAAATCTTAATCCTTTAGATGTTAAAATTTTTATTAGAATATGTTATTTAAAATTTTTATCCTTTTTAGATTTAAAATGTTATTATTTGATCATGTTGAAATTATTCATATGATTTCTAGTTCTTATTGAATTAATAATATTGTTTCCTTATGTTGAAGCTTATCTTATCATTTATTTAATCTGTTGTTACGTTTTGATGTATTATTATCAGTAGTGAATGTATGTTATTGTAATTCAAAATTATGAAATTGAATAGGATTGGGTTAAAATAGCTTGCAGGCCAGGCCCTACCCATGGGTCGGGCTCTAGCCTGAGTTAACCCAAATTGCCCACCCAATGATGGGCGATCATGGGCCGAGGTTAGCCCAACCTGGCGTGATGCATGTACAGTCATGTACAATGCACATGACCGATATTTGAGTCAGCTCAACCTAGTCCAATATTATGTAATTATTGGATTTAAGCCCAATTATTGATTGAACTAAACCAGACTTG
The DNA here is from genome assembly GCA_024322285.1 of Musa beccarii. NCBI lineage: Eukaryota > Viridiplantae > Streptophyta > Magnoliopsida > Zingiberales > Musaceae > Musa > Musa beccarii. Next base: position 12,885,884 of record CM044400.1, read on the forward strand.
ATTAGTCTAGATCAATTCAGGATGGTTCCGAATTGATTTAACCTTTCAAGTCAGTTTAACCTAAATTGAACCTAATTTAGTCCAAATTATACTAGTCTAGGGTGGTTCCAGACCAGTTAAATGAGGATTAGAGATCGGTCCAGTTAGATCCTAATGAATCGAGTTTGATTAGACCGATTTAACTAGGGTTCAAGTCAATTGGGGGCTATTTGGTATTATTGATATTGATATTATTGAAAAAGAGATGTTTTGAATGTGTTGTTTCATCCCGAATAGATATGATTAATATGAGATTATATTTCCCTGCCAAGAGCAGGAAGGGCGATTCCCTTCGGGGATTAGCGTGTCGTCAAACGTGACGGCTGGACGGTTCCTCCATCCGCTGTTGGGAGGAACGCGTCCCCACTTTGGCGGGTGAGGGACGCCACTTCATCCGCTGTTGGGAGTGTGATATGAGTTTGTCTCCATCCGCTATTGGGAGAATCACAAACTCATCCCGTAGGATAAAGCCTCTCCATCCGCTGTTGGGAGAGTGCTCCTTCGGGTATTTAATATACGCCAATGGAATGATGGATTTTTGATTATGCATTTATTTTGAATTGACTTTTGGGGTTCCTACTCAGCGTTGCTGAATTTTCTTTGTTTTTGATTTTCAGAGCAGCCTTCCACTAGCACTGAATCAGATCCTAGTGGAGAGCGGACCTTTCTCTACCGCTAGGTAGAGCCACTTGAATAATTCTCCGAATTAACATCACTATGTTTATTTTTACTCATGAATTGAGGAAATAAATAGATTGTAATAAATGTTTATGATGATGAATAAAGTGATGTTTACTTATTTGGCTCTGTATGTGTGGAAAGATATAATCCTGAAAAAAAAAATCCAGGATGTGACATCTTTTAATGGTATGAGAGCATGGTTTAGGGCTTGTAGGTATTTAAGTCTCTTGATTGATTTTAACCAATGATTATCTTGACCTATTATAGGAGTAATGGAGCCAATTCAAGAAAATAGTGGCCCTATCACCCGTGGAGCTCGTGTTCGTAATGCTATTGGCCTTTGCCCTCGAAGGGGTGTTCGAGCAAACAATAACTTGGACGTTCCACGCACCACGGAGCAAACCCAATCCTCACATACACCTATCACTGATTATATGCCAGCTTCTCCGACATCACAAAATATACCTCATGCGCCAGCACCTATCAATGCTCTAGATGATGTACATGGAGTCCTCAATGCTATTAGAGGATACTTTGAGCGATAGGAGGAGCATGATAGAGCTCCACGGGGTGGAAGTAATACATTGGAACACTTTAAGAGATTGGGACAACATGTTTTTTAGGGCAAACCAGATCCCATCCTTGCTGAACGTTGGATTCGTCAAGTGGAGAAGACATTCGAAGCTATCGAATGTCGGGAATATCAGAATGTGTCTTTTGCTTCTTTCATTTTGGAAGGGAAGGCAGACACTTGGTGGACCTCAAAAAGGAGGATGTTAGAGTCTAGAGGCGATGTGGTGACTTGGGAACAGTTTAAGGATGCATTTTATGAGCAGTTCTTTCCCGATTTAGTTCGATTTGAAAAGCAACAAGAATTCCTTACCATCCACTAGGGAAGTAGAACAGTAATGGAATATGATCATTATTTCACTGAACTAGCTCAGTTTTCTCCACATATTGCCTTTAATGAAAATTAAAGAGCTCGTCATTTTGAGAGAGGACTTCGATCATCAATTAGAAAGTCTATTGCAGTATTGATTTTACCAACCTATGCTGAAGTGTTAAATCGAGCTCTAGTGATGGAGAAATTGGATAATGAATTACAACAAGTAAAGGACCGAAAGCGACCTTTTAATGCTGCACCATCTGCATATGGGGGATCTCATTCTGGACCTTCGAAGAAAGGCAAGGGCAAACAGCTTGGGCATCAACAGGCAGGAGCTCCTAGTAATCAAGTCATTATAAGATGCTACTTTTGTGGAAAGACAGACCATGTTTCCACCTCATGCCCCACGGGACAGGGTGTATGCTTTTATTGTCAACAACCGGGACACATGTCGAAGGATTGCTCTCGAAAGCAACAACGCCGAGCTCTACCCCAAACAATTGGGCAACAACAGCTAAGACCTAGAGAGGGAGGTCAGGTGAGGGTCTATGCATTCACCCATCAAGATGCTGAAGCCTCAGGATCTATTATTAAAGGTATCATTACACTTTGTGGTACACCTGCATCTGTACTTATCGATTCAGGTTCTACTCATTCTTTTATATCGTCATATTTTGCTAGGAAACTACATAAGAATCCTGAACCAATGCATAATATGTTAATGGTAGCAACACTAGTTGGAAACTCCTTGATAGCTGATCAGATATATAGAAATTATATTATTACTATTGAAAGTCACGATTTGCTAGTAGATCTTATTCTACTAGAATTTCAAGATTTCGATGCTATCTTGGGTATGGATTGGCTTTCAGCATATCACGCAAGTGTCGATTGTTTTCAGAAGACCGTTACTTTTTCACCTTTAGATCAACCATCTTTCAAGTTCATTGGAATTTAAGAAAAGCTCCCTCCTATCATATCAGCCTTGAGTGCTACCCAATTATTATTAAAGGGATGTCAGGGGTATTTGGCCTTCATTTCTGGAGAAGAATCTAAGAAGCCAGTATTAGAGGACATCCCCATTATACGGAATTTTTCAGATGTTTTTCCTGACGATCTACCTGCACTACCACCAAATAGGCATATTAAATTTACAATTGATCTTCTACCTGGCACCGCACCTGTTTCTAAGCCCCCATATAGAATGACACCAATTGAGTTGGAAGAGTTAAAGAAACAAATCCAGGAGCTTTTAGATAAGAATTTTATTCGACCCAGTGTATCACCTTGGGGTGCCCCTGTCCTAGTTGTGAAGAAGAAGGATGGATCCATGCGGCTATGTATTGATTATAGGCAACTTAATCAAGTGACCATAAAGAATAAATATCCCCTTCCTTGAATTGATGACTTATTTGATCAACTTCAAGGTACTCAGGTATATTCAAAAATTGATATGAGATCTGGGTATCACCAACTGAAGATAAGAGAAGGAGACTTACAAAAAACAGCTTTCAGAACAAGATACGGTCATTATGAATTCTTAGTAATGCCCTTCGGACTCACGAATGCACCGGCTGCCTTTATGGATCTCATGAATAGGGTGTTCCACCCTTATCTTGATAAATTTGTAATTGTATTCATTGATGATATCTTGATCTACTCCAAAAGTATGGCAGAACATGAATACCATCTTAAGACAGTTCTGGAAGTCCTAAGACAAGAGAAACTATATGCCAAATTAAGCAAGTGTAATTTCTAGCTCAATGAAATTATGTTTCTCGGTCATGTAATTTCGAGTACTGGTATATCTGTTGACCCTCACAAGATTGAAGCTGTGACAAAATGGAAGCAGCCTTCTAATGTTTCAGAAATTAGAAGTTTCTTGGGTTTAGCTGGATACTATAGAAGATTCGTAGAAGGCTTCTAAAAAATAGCAGCACCTTTGACCAAGTTTATACAAAAGAATATAAAGTTCATATGGGATGACAAATGTCAACAAAGTTTTCAAGAATTGAAGAAAAGGTTAACTAGTGCTCCTATCTTGGTGATTCCTTCGGGGGGAGAAGGTTTTATAGTATATAGTGATGCCTCACTATAAGGACTTGGTTGTGTTCTAATGCAAAATGAGAGGGTAGTTGCTTATGCGTCTAGGCAACTGAAACCTCATGAGAAAAACTATCCTACTCATGATTTAGAGCTAGCAGCTATTATTTTTGCATTAAAAATTTAGAGACATTATCTTTATGGACAAATTTTTGAAATCTTCACAGATCATAAGAGTCTCAAGTACATTTTCATACAAAAAGATTTAAATATGAGACAAAGAAGATGGTTGGACTTTTTAAAAGATTATGATTTTAATATCAACTATCATCCTGGGAAGGCTAATGTAGTTACTGATGCCTTGAGCAGAAATACTTCTAGTCTTATAGCCTATATGAATATTCAAAGGAATTCTATGATGATAGAGTTAGTAGACTTAAAACTTAGACTTTTATCGAAGACAAATAAAGGTTTTTTTGTATGTCTGATGGCACAATTATATTTAGTAGAAAGGATTAAAGAAGGTCAGAAGGAAGATCCATATCTCCAAATGATAGTTAAGAAAATAGCTCAAGGAGCTAGACCCGAATTCCTCCAAATCGAAGATGGTTCTATTACATTCCGCAACCGTTTGTGTGTTCCTGAAAGTCATCTAGTAAAGATGCAGTTATTGGAGGAGGCACACCGATCAAAATTTAATATCCATCCCGGAACTACCAAGATGTACCGGGATTTACGCCAAAACTACTGGTGGCGTGGTATGAAGAGAGATATAGCAGAGTTTGTTTCTAAATGTCTTATATGTCAACAGGTGAAGGCAGAACATCGAGTACCTACTGGAAAATTATAAAGGATTTCAATTCCGGAATGGAAGTGGGAGCAAGTCACTATGGATTTCGTAACAGGATTACCCAAGACTGCGAAAGGATATGATGGAATTTGGGTAATAGTAGATAGACTTACTAAATCTGCTCACTTCCTCCCTGTTAACAAGAAATATTCATTGGATAAATTAGCATGTTTATATATTAAAGAGATTATTCGATATCATGGGGTGCCAGTAAATATTATCTCAGATAGAGATTCAAGGTTCACCTCTAAGTTTTGGGGAAGTCTACAAAAATCTTTGGGTTCACATTTAAAGTTTAGTACAGTATTTCATCCCCAAACTGATGGCCAATCTGAAAGGACAATACAAACTCTTGAAGACCTCTTAAGAGCATATACTTTAGACTTTGGTGGAAGTTGGGATATGCACTTACACCTAATTGAGTTTTCTTACAATAATAGTTACCACTCGAGTATACAGATGGCCCCGTTTGAAGCTCTTTATGGGAGAAAGTGCAGATCACCTGTATATTGGGATGAGGTAGGAGAACAAAAACTTTTGGGACCTCAATTGATTCAAAAAGATGCTGATAATATTCGAATTATACGTCAAAGATTATTAACAGCTCAAAGTCGCCAGAAAAGTTATGCAGATCGAAGACGAAGAGATCTAGAGTTTAAAGTTGGCGAACACGTCTTCTTAAAAGTGTCGCCAACCAAGGGAGTTATGAGGTTTGGTCAAAAAGGAAAGTTAGCCCCTAGATTTATAGGCCCATTTGAGGTCTTACAAAAGGTCGGGCCTGTGGCGTACAGATTAGCATTGCCTCCGGTTTTGGCTAGCATCCATGATGTATTCCACGTGTCTATGCTTCGAAGATATATCAGGGATCCATCACATGTCATATCTTACCAACCTCTACAATTGAAAAACGATGCCACTTTTGCAGAACAACCAATCTAGATCTTGGAAAGGAAAGAACATGTTCTAAGAAATAAAGGTATACCTTTGGTAAAGATTTGTTGGCAACACCATTCAGACAAAGAGGCAACGTGGGAAAGAGAAGAAGATATGCGAGAGCAGTATCCTCATCTATTATCTTGAGGTAAGTAAAATTTGGGGACCAAATTTCTTATAGGTGGGGAGAAATGTAATCAAATCAAATATTTGATTTAAGATTTAAATATTATTTCCTTACATGCTAGTATAAAATAAGGAAAGATAATCCTATTTCCTTGTTTGCTATTACGAATTAGGAAATACTTATTAAACATTCCAAATAAGATGAGATCATATTTGTCAGTATATTAAATGAAAATAATTTATATTAAATAAATATGAAAATTTAGAAAATTTTCCTTTAATGGAGGTTCACCTCCTCCTATTTAAGAGGAGGGATTTCTCTCCTTCGTTCCTCGCCGAGCAGAACTCAACAGCGGGAGGAACGAGGAGTTTCATCTTGCTAAAAAGAGGTAGGTTCTCTCTACTTTTCTTGAAATTAAAAGTTTTTGTTTAGATTCTATGTTGAAATTTTAAATTGATATTAGTTTAAATTAAAATACTTTACCCTTTGGTACCCTTAAAAGTTTTTATTTTTAAACATTATGAAATTGTATATGTTTTATGATATCGGATTCTTAAAAATGTTATTTCATTTATTACAGTTACCTTCTAATCTTATTCAGATTTAAATATAATATCAGTAATTCAAAAAAAAATCTTAATCCTTTAGATGTTAAAATTTTTATTAGAATATGTTATTTAAAATTTTTATCCTTTTTAGATTTAAAATATTATTATTTGATCATGTTGAAATTATTCATATGATTTCTAGTTCTTATTGAATTAAAAATATTGTTTCCTTATGTTGAAGCTTATCTTATCATTTATTTAATCTGTTGTTACGTTTTGATGTATTATTATCAGTAGTGAATGTATGTTGTTGTAATTCAAAATTATGAAATTTGATAGGATTGGGTTAAAACAGCTTGCAGGCCAGGCCCTACCCATGGGTCGGGCTCTAGCCCACAGGTTAACCCAGCCCAGCCCAATGTGGGCAGTCATGGGCTGAGGTTGGCCCAACCTGGCGTGATGCATGTACAGTCATGTACAGTGCACATGACCGATATTTGGGTCGGCTCAACCTAGTCCAATATTATGTAATTATTGGATTTAAGCCCAATTATTGATTGAACTAAACCAGACTTGATTAGTCTAGATCAATTCAGGATGGTTCCGAATTGATTTAACCTTTCAAGTCAGTTTAACCTAAATTGAACATAATCTAGTCCAAATTATACTAGTCTAGGGTGGTTTCAGACCAGTTAAATGAGGATTAGAGATCGGTCCAGTTAAGTCCTAATGAATCGAGTTTGATTAGACCGATTTAACTAGGGTTCAAGTCAATTGGGGGCTATTTGGTATTATTGATATTGATATTATTGAAAAGAGATGTTTTGAATGTGTTGTTTCATCCTGAATAGACATGATTAATATGAGATTATATTTTCCTGCCAAGAGCAGGAAGGGCGATTCCCTTCGGGGATTAGCGTGTCGTCAAACGTGACGGTTGGACGGTTCCTCCATCCGCTGTGGGGAGGAACGCGTCCCTACTTTGGCGGGTGAAGGACGCCATTTCATCCGCTGTTGGGAGTGTGATATGAGTTTGTCTCCATCCGCTATTGGGAGAATCACAAACTCATCCCGTAGGATAAAGCCTCTCCATTCGCTGTTGGGAGAGTGCTCCTTCGGGTATTTGATATACGCCAATGGGATGATGGATTTTTTATTATGTATTTATTTTGAATTGACTTTTGGGGTTCCTACTCAGCGTTGCTGAATTTTCTTTATTTTTGATTTTCAGAGCAGCCTTCCACTAGTATTGAATCAGATCCCAGTGGAGAGCGGACCTTTCTCTACCGCTAGGTAGAGCTACTTGAATAATTCTCCGAATTAACATCACTATGTTTATTTTTACTCATTAATTGAGGAAATAAATAGATTGTAATAAATGTTTATGATGATGAATAAAATGATGTTTACTTATTTGGCTCTATATGTGTGGAAAGATATAATCCTGAAAAAAAAAAATCCAGGATGTGACAACAAGGCTGAGAGACATAAGAGCTACTCGGATTAATTTTGCTTAGTTGGATTCGTAATCAAAATTAATTATATTATGTTCGAAGATTCATTAATTTACTCTACCATTAAAAAAGTCAAAATAAATTCATAGTCCCGTTGACCCTGTGCTTTCAATAACAAAACATTCATTTTATCTTTTGATCACTGTTATATATATATTGAAGATATCATTTAATTGGACTAGTAACGATTTTGATAATTTATCATAAATTTTTGTTCCCGTTTCATCACATATATTTCTCTCTTCCATTTTTCACGTGACAAGAATCGATACATATACATATACACATATATATTGATAATTTAAAAAAATAAATTTAAGAATTTTTTATACGATATCATTACTTTAAAAACTTTTCACAAAACATCTCTGATCATGTGAAAAGATCATTTTACTCGTATCTCTATCGGATCCACTACTATCATCTCCGCTCATCATATTATCATTCTTATTTTTTAGTGGGTTCTTTCGTCGAATCTTATTATAGTCAACGATAGAAGCATAGTGATCCTTGTCGAGCTTTGTTAGACCTAGCAAAAAGAGATGTAACCTTCACGACTATTATTATCGCTTGTAGCTATCTCTCATCATCGATCGTAGTAGAGAGAGGGGGATGGTGGGCATGCCCTGGCCCATAGTCTATTTCACTAGTTGCGAAAGTTGTACCTTCATTGTAGATTTAGTGGGGTTTATTATTCCTTTATTGTTAAACAGATTCAATGAAGAGAGATGATCGATGTGACAGAGGAACGACTAATGATGGGAGCGGAGGGCAATTATCGACTAAAAAATATTTTTTAAAAAAATTGAAACGTTATCTGAAAAATATATAAACGATTTTTTTTAATAAAAATTCGCCGAAGATATATAAAAAAAATATTTATGTCCTAAAGAAAGAAAATATCATGTAACAATTCAAGAGACGATAGGGTGGGCTTCTTCTCGCTCCACATATCGAGCCAACAGTGAAGCCCATGGTGGAGATGGCCTTCCTCGTCGCCTCCTCCTCCTCCTCCTCCTACCCCTCCCGTGTCCTCTCCCCCACCTCCGCCACGCCCAACCGAAAACCCCCGACTTCACCCCGCCGCAAGCTTCGCCGTTCGCTCGCCAAACCCCTCCTCTCTGACGTTCGACGCGATCTCACCGCCGTCCCTCACCACACCGGTCCCTCCTCCGCCGCCGCTGCCCCCTCCTCATCTTCCACCCGTAACCTCCTCAAGTACTACGCCCGTCTCGCCTCGAAGCTAGCCAAAAAGGGCAAGCTCCGGGACTTCTTGATGATCGCCGAGAGCGTCCTCACCTCTGACGCGGTCGCCGCCGATTCCCCCCAGTTCGTGGCCCGCATCGATCCCAGGCTGACTGCTCAAGGGATCGCTGCCGTCCTTCGCGACGGGAATCTTGCTGAGGTTATCGGATTCTTGAGCGAAGCGGCGAGGCTTGGGTTCTGCCTCTCTTCGCTCTTTGACAAGCCGGCGTTGGGGGCTTTGGGATTGGAGTGCCGGCGGCTCGCGGACGAGGGAAAATTAGAGGAGTGTGTTGAGTTGATGGAAACTCTCGCAGGTGCGAAGTGTTCTTTCTTTCTTGATTTAAAAATCCACTTGCTGGAGTGAAATTTCTTCCCATGCGTAGAATAATCTCTGCAACTTGATAATTTACAGAATGTTTAATGCAGCTTTGTTTCTATTGTTCTTTAGATGCTGTCTTGTTGAATTCCCTTGTTCTCTTGAAATGTGTCTAGGTTATGAATTCTCTATCAAAGACATCGTAGATCCAGATTATATACTGAGCAAGATTATTCACACTCGTGATCCAGATCTGGCTGTAAGGTGCGGCAATCGTGACATGTTGAATGAAATGAATTTGACCTTCTCTTTGCAAGTTTCACTCACTTGCATATAAATATATATTCCAGCTCCTTGAAACATTTAGTTCCATTACATTCTAGCTTTTGCTCTCATCTTTGAGTCATAAATACAGGATATTGTGTGATATTGATGTTTAAGTTAATAAGATTCGTTTAGTTATTTATTAGAAAGGCAACAATGCTTTAGACTTCAGTTAAATTATTGAGTATATTTTGTGTTTTGGTAGCTGACTTTGAAATGTTACTCTCGATCTCTAGATGAAACAAAGTCAAGCTTTAGTAATCAGTGCAATAGCCCTTTCATTCATGTATGAATTGACTTAAAACAAGTGCATTGTCCTATCTTGTGACATAAAAGAGACAAACTCATGAATGACACACAATATATGTTGGCGATTAATAGGCTGCTCAAAGAGGATGTTGTTGCAGTTTCTTTTCATTAATGATTTCAAAAGTTTTTTTCATGAGATATTTGTTCAATGATCCTTCTATATAAAAGAGCAGCAATTTGATATTTTTATTTCTATACAATCAATTTATAGCTAAAGTGGCATTTTCTTCTATGAATCCAGGTTTGCTTACCTAATGTCAATTCACGAATTCATGTCTTATTCAATTACATTTGGCACCATTCTACCAGCAAATAAAAATGAGATCTGATTCTGACAGTGTTTAACCAAGTGTCCACACACTTTAAATTTTAAAAGTTGAATGTTACACCATTTGAGACACAGTATACAAAATGAAATTTCAATCATGTCTCCAGTCTGTATATGGCCTGACATTACAGATTGCAATTTTCCTCCAATGGGAGTCACCGTTGGACTCGGTTGCCCTAGGATGAAATACACCAAACTAAGATACAACAAAAAAGTTGTAATGTACATCTTTTGCAATAATTTATTTTATAAAATTTGATAGTTCACAAGAAAAGTAAAAGCTATAAATGGCACCAAATTTATGTAACCTATGGAAATTCGATTTCTTACATAAGTACGTTGATTGATGAAAAATATCTATGTATATTGTGCACAAAAATGCTTGAGATGTACTAAGGTGCATCGGTCTCGTGGAGTCTAGGCACAAGTCATGAGATGAAGCGCATGTGGTATTAAAGCAAGACACACTTAAAATGATAGTTAATGAATATATATTTTTTAAAATAGAATCAAACCAGGGTCGCCATTTCAGGTATCGGACTTGTCTCGATGATTTGTCGATATGGTGCATTCCAATCAGTATCGGTGTACCGACACATGGTATGTCAGAGCATGTTAATGGGGACTTGGGCGAGTCGTGTCTTGATGGCGAGTTAGACCGATATGTACCACCTGCACCATACTGACTTGGGCGATACAACAAACCTTGAATCAAACTACAAAAAGATACTTATATCTAATGTTCAATGATATGTAAATAACCAAAATGTAGATACAAGTTTTTGGCTCATTATCTCAAATGATAGAGCACTGAAATCATTACAAAATTATGTACATGAAACAAAGGTTCACATCTTAGAAAAAATAAAAAGGGGGGCTATTGTAGCAATGCAGTTGCAAAAAAAAAAAAAAAAAAAAAAAAAAAAAGAAAAAAAAAGAGGGAAGCAGCATCAATGTTGCAATGTTGAAGGAAAATTGACAACAAAGCAACATAAACACACCATAACGACGTTGAAAATAGAAAATAAAGAAACATAAAAAACAAAGACAAGAGGTGTAGGTATAACAATTAAATGTGATAGCAGTAAGATAGTGAAAGAAATGGATATGATGATAAAGTGACAAAAACATTCTCGTTAGGGATTATCCCTTGTTAATTTTTCCCATTCCAAATGATCAGAGAACAAGCATGTGACAAATAATAAAACAATTGATTTGATGATCTTATCATTATGAAATATAGTATAAGTATACTAATATGTGCCAATTGTGGCTCCTCTGACAAGGTGTTCAAGGTATGTGCCTTCTTGAAGTTGCTGAGGTGCAATTGATATGAGTGATCCATATTGTGTTCGGGTTCGATGATCAGTCAATCTGATACCACATCTTGGATAGAAGTTTTGGCGGAGTTGCATTTTTCCTATAATAAACACAACTTAGAAAGGGAAAATTCATCTACTCTTGTCATGAATTTAAAGTGCCTAAAATAGGGAACTAAAGCGAAGAGTTCTTGAGCGACAATTGCTCGGATGTTCTCGTTCGATAAGCGTGGATAGATTGTTCTCGACAAAATACACGTTGCTGCCAGTTCTCCCTTTCCTCCCTCCTCGCATCAAGCGGAACCACCTCTCATGTCGCCTTGTTGATGAATTCCTCTGTGATGGCGAAGCGTATCTTGTATTGTTGGTCAATCTTCATTTCCACATATCATGAAACTATCATGGTGCGGATGTGATGTGTCTCTGGGCCAAGCTTCTTGACCAAGCTCACCGAGATGAGGATTTTTTAGCACTTGGTGTCAAAAATTGCACTAACGGCTTCTTGCTTCACTTGGATTTTTATGGTGAAGAGGCCTTTTTGAACCTTTGGATCGAGAGTCGAACTTAAGTCTATAATCTTCAAACCATAACCATCGGCGATAGACTCGAATCTGAGTGTAAGACCAGTAAAAGTTCGATGGAGTCATTGCCCACAGTGTGGTCACGGTTTGTCGACTTTGATCATTCTTCAACTCCTTCTTTGGAAAGAGTTCCGGATGAACTGTCCAATCACTTTTCTCTGGAGTGACCTATAATTTTACAATATTCACAGAATAGATCACGTTGTTTTGAGGAAGAAATTTTACCATCTCCAAAATTCTCTTGGGCCTTCGGATGGCTCCCTTTGGTTTTCTTTGTGTGCTTTTTGTTGTGGATGTTATTCTTTCTCTCGATCACTGTCACCATGTTGCTAGCGATCGAAATATCGTATACTTTGAAGAGGCTCAACTCTGTATGGATATGTTTATGGAGGCTGACGATGTATTTCATGATCATTGAGTGATCGTCGAGGGAGATTCCAAATGCCGCCGCTAATCGTCGAAACTTGATGGTGTATTCTTGCACAGACTAGTCTTGACCTTGACCTTGACGTAAGGAGTGTTATTTCCTCCATCTTTCTTCAAGATATCCTATAGGGTAGAATTCTTGTCAAATGAGCCTTTTGAATCGTGTCCATGGCATATCTTCATTGCTGTTAGTTCGAAGATAGGCTTTCCACCAAGCGAGTGTGTGCTCAGTCAACTTGAGTCAAGCCAACATCATCCTATCCTTGCTGCTGCAATCATATATATCAAAGTAAGTTTCGAGTTGATCTATCCATGAGTTTAATACCTCAATGTTGATTGAGCCGTTATTGGAGGGTATGTTAATGTGAACATCGACTTAAAACAGTCAAGTTGTTGCTGCGATGTCCTGTTTGACAACATCGTCTTCGTGGTTACGTGTCTTGGATGGAAATGACTCTCTCTCCTTTGCTGCATCATTCTTTGCTTAGTCATCCTTCTGTGTAGGGTTGGCTTGGGCTTGCACCAGTAAGGTCAACCAGTACTGTTTGGGTGTTGGCTGCCATCCCGACGGTGGTTTGTGAGCACGACATAAACTCCAATTCTTGTAGTTCTTCTTTAGAGGCTTTGTATCCTTGCCTCGTGATCACCATCGACATGCAAGGGATCGTTGCTTTGACATCGAGTTCAATGATTTGTCGATCGGATACCACATCTCGGATGAAAGTTTTGATAGAGGAGTTGCACTTTTATTGCAATAAACACAACTTTGAAAGGGGGAATTAATCTACTATTACTATGAATTTAAAGTGCTTAAAATAGGAAACTAAAGCAAAGAGTTTTCAAGTGACGATTGCTCGAACAGATCACTCTTGGCAGAATGCAGGTTGCTGCAGGTTCTCCCTTTCTGCTGCGTTTTTGGATGTTGAGGATGAAGACGAAGCTGTTGTTCTGCAATGGGTTCTCTATTGCAAAATTTTGTCGCAGGCTGAAAGAGTATCTCTTGGCAGAATCTGTTGCTGTCGGCTTGGGTGTTTCTCTGCTAGGTTCTCCGCTGTTAAGACCTCCTCCTGAGGCTACTGTCACAGACTTAGTTGGTTTTGCCTAAGTCGTGCGGCACCATTGCGTGTCAGTCCGCAAAGGTCAGCCTCTCTGAAATCTCCTACGATCCCTTACGACTTGCAAAAGAGAAGACGGGACAGAGAAAGCGCTTCACACGAGATCCACAAGCAAACATTTCAGCAAATACTTTATAGCTAATGCAAATTCCACCCATGGATATCACAAGTTCAGAATGGTTGCACAACAAAGGTATAAAATTGGTCCATTACAGACCGAAATGTAGTACAAGTGTTCACCTGACATAAACTTTATGTATAAGCCGACAATGGCTGCCAAACTTACTCAAATAAGGCATTTAGCCTTTGGCAAGCCCTTTACAAGCTTTACAATCTAGAACAAACCGAAAAGGACATGGACATGCATAAGCATTACATCGAACAAGCCGTTTACAATTTGTCCGTGACATTCTCCCCCACTTATTCCTTCGACGTCCTCGTCGAAGCTATCGTTGACGCTGCAACTCCTTACCTTTGCTAGATCTTCAATCTTCTGCTCCTGCTGCGATGCGCCCCTTGGCTCCTAGTTGTTTTCTGCTTGTTGTTGTTGAGTCATCGAACTTTAATCCGCCATGCTGCTTCAACTTGCCAATGACTCTGACTCTGGTGTGGGATTGACAGAGTTGTGCTGATCCTTGCTAGCAGTGATTTAAAAAGCGCTAGGCGCTAAGGTCTAAAATCGCCCGAGGCGCTTGCCCGAGCGAAGCGAGACGCTAAAATATAAAAAATATAAATATAATTAAAAAATATAATTATTTAAATAAAAATATACTATTAAATGAAAAAAATCTAAAGTATAAACTCACAATGTCATATTATTAAAAAGTTCCAAAAATCAAAAAATAAATTTTTTTTGATATCATCGTAGAATCAATTGAGTTGTTCTGAACACTTGCCATTTATCCTGAAACCTAACAATAATTTTTAATAAATAAAAATTAACAGTATTAATAATAAAATAATATATTATTATTTTAATAAAAAATTCTGTTAACAGTATATTGTTAACACTTAACAGTATACTGTCGAGCTCGAAGCAGAAGGAAGGAGAAGACTGAGCCTGTCGACAGCGGTGGGAGCGGCGAGCGACGGCGACAATGGCAAGAAGATGGCGATAGCCGGGAGCGGTGCGGCGAGCGGCAATGGCGGCACTGGAGCGAAGCGTTTACGGCGGTGAGAGCAGGAAGCGGCGAGCGACGGCGAGAGCAAGCGCAGGCAGCGGCAGCAGAGGCTAATCGCGAGGTTTAGGGTTGGGGAAATCGATCGAGGCTGTTATCGGTGATTTAGTTGGTTCAATCGAACCAACTAAATCACATTAGACCGAACCAGATGTAAAAATCTGGTTCGATTGCCCGGTTTAACCCAGGCGCTCGCCCGAAGCGCCCGACGCTTGGGCTCGGGCGAGTGCCTAGGCGGCGCCTCTTTGAAGCATGCTGCCTGGAATTCAATCGAGGCGCTCGGGCCTCGCCTCGCCTCGCCTGAGCGCTTAGGCGAGCGTCCGAGCGCCTTTTTAAACCACTGCTTGCTGGTTCTTGCGGATTCATCTAATGAAGGAAAAGACCTTCTTTGATATGTGCCAGTCTTCAAATTCTTCTTATCTCTTGAACTGGATAGATGCTTGTTGGAACTTTAACGAGCATCACCTCGTAACCTTTGAAGTTTTCAGGTCATTCCTTCGTAAAATTTTCCCATCGAATCTTCTTCCACTTAGTTGTCTCGTCCAAGTAGGTTCACATCACTTTCACTTTCGATTGGCATTCAGTTGGGAAATGAAGCGGATGATCTACTCCCAATAGCACTGATCACCATTGGTGAGGATTTGACAATTGTTGTCTTCTATTCGCCTTTTCGAAGGGTCTTCAAATTTGTGCAGAGCTCCTCTGCTGGATAACTAAGAGAGCTGGGGTACTCGGTTTCACCCATTCTCTTGAGAGTTGAGAAGGCAAAGGTTACTTGACTTCGCCCGCCTTCTCGAGGTTGTACTTCGTGCTTCGAGCTGGTTACTAGACTTCGCCTGCTCTTAGCTCACACTTCCGAAGCACTTGAAGTGTTTGCAATCCTTGTGCTGAGTCAGCTACTGTGATTCACCTTCTCAATGCCATTGAACTTCTGGAATGTAAGAAGTTATCACTCCAACTTGGAGCAAGTCTCTGATAGATTTGGTCGCCTTTGGGATCGTTTCGCTTCTTCTTCATTTTCGCCGCTACTCCTCTCGAGTAGCAAAGGTAAAGACAGCGTCTTGCGCTCGCCGTTCCTTGGTCCCTCACTCCTGCATCGACCCGAAGTCCTTCACTTACGGCTCTCTTGATGAGAAGTCCATTGTCACCGGTCTTACGAAGTTCCTTGGCCTCTGCCCTTCAGCCTTGTCATGGTATATGGAGTTTGCCATTGCATTCTCCTCCTCCACGGTCCATATCACGACCAAGCGCTCTCCCTCTATGAGAGCAAGGGATCGATGACTCCACGGAAGTCCTGCCTTTGCGGTACCATGACACTGCTATACCCATGACACTACTATCCGTTGTCTCGCATCTGCGTCCCTTCTTCGTGATCGGTAGATCCGCATTTGCGACACTGTGATACTCCTCTGAGTCCACCTCCATTCTAACAAATGCTCGATTTTGGGTAGTTGAGTCCCTCTGGACTCGTCATTGCTTCCTCGCCCTTTTTCGACCACCTGCTTCAACACCTTTATGTTCTTTGAGCAGTTCCACTTGGTCGATGGAAAGACAGACTGCAACTCTCATGTATGGCCTCCGCCATCATGTTACAGGGCTTGCACCGCTTCTGTTCTTCTTAGCTTCATTGGTCACAACGTTTGCTTACTCGGCCTTGTCCTCTGACTTGCTGGGCTCCCTTAAGCGAATGTGAGCTCTGAACCGATCATACCTCTGCATGATCCAGTCCCCCCATGGGACTCACTGGTAATTGCATTTGAACTTCTTCCTCGATAGTGCACAACCCCTATAAGCTGATGTCTAAGGCTTCCATTCAATGCAACCTTCGATGCACACACGGAAGACCCGCCTCTGTGGTACCATAGTATTCATTGCTTGAATCCATAGCTCTTCTTGCCATCGTGTTGATCACCGAAGTGGAGCTCCCAATCACGCTCCTGATCATACCTCTACATGATCCAGTCCCCCCCCATTGTCACGGACTTAGCTGGTTTTGCCTAAGCCGTGCGGCACCAATGCGTATCACCGCAAAGGTCAGCCTCCCCGAAATCTCCTCCAATCCCTTAGGACCTACGAAAGAGAAGACGGGACAGAGAAAGCGCTTCACACGGGATCCGCAAGCCACTCTTTTAGCAAACACATTATAGCCAATGCAAATTCCAACCATGGATATCACAAGCTCAGAACGGTTGCACAACAAAGGTATAACATTGGTCCACTACAGACCGAATTCTAATACAAGTATTCCCTCGACGCAAACTTTATGTATAAGCCTACAATGGCCGCTAAACTCACTCAAATGGGGCATTTAACCTTTGGCAAGCCCTTTACAAGCTTTACAAGTTATAACCAACCAAAAGGGACACGGACGAGCATAAGCATTGCACCGAACAAGCTGTTTACAATTTGTCCGTGACATTCTCCCCCACTTATTCCTTCGACGTCCTCGTCGAAGCCTTTGCTGACGCTGCAACTTCTTTTCTTTGTTGGATCTTCGATCTTCTGCTCCTGCTGCGATGCGCCCTTTGGCTCCCATTTGTTCTCCGCTTGTTGTTGTTGAGTCGTCGAACTTTAATCCGCCATGCTGCTTCAACTCGCCAATGACTCTGACTTTGGTGTGGGGTTGGCAGAGTTGTGCTGATCCTTGCTGGTTCTTACGGATTCATCTGATAAAGGATTAAAGACTATCGTTGATCTGCGCCAGTATTCAAATTCTTCTTGTCTCTTGAATTAGATAGATGCTTGTTGGAGCTCTAACGAGCATCACCTCGCAACCTTTAAAGTTTTCAGGTCTTTCCTCCGCAAAATTTGCCCATCGAATCTTCTTCCACTTAGTTGTCTTGCCCAAGTAGGCTCGCATCACTTCCGCTTTCGATTGGCATTCAATCGGGAAACGGCGGACAATCTACTCTCAAGATAATCGATCACCGTTGGTGAGGACTTGACAACTATTGTCTTCTATTAGTCTCTTCGAAGGGTCTTCAAATTTGTGCAGAGTTCCTCTGCTAGATAACTAAGAGAGCTGGGGTACTCGTTTCGCCCGTCCTCTTGAGAATTGAGAAGGCAAAGGTTACTTGACTTCGCTCGCCTCCTCGAGGTTGACTGCAAGGCCGAGTCGGTGGTTACTAGACTTCGCCGCTCTTAGCTCACACTCACTCCAAGCACTTGAAGTGTTTGCAATCCTCTTATTTGAGTCGCTACTATGATTCGCCTTCATTGCCATGAACTTCGGAATGCAAGAAGTTATCACCCAACTTCGAGTAAGTCTCCGATAGATCCGGTCGCCTTTGGGATTGCACCGCTTTCTCCATCATTTCGCCGTCGACTCTCCGAGTAGCAAAGGTGACAAGACCGTGCATCGCCCACCGATCCTTGGTCATGCACTCTTGCATCGACTTAAGTCCTTCACTCACGACTATCTTGATGGAAAGTCTTGACACCGGTCTTACGGTTCTCTGGTTTCGCCCTTCACCTTGTCTTGGTACATGGAGTTTGCTAAAGCATTTCTCTTCCTCACCATATCATATACTGACAAGCGCTCTCCTCTATGAGAGCAAGGGACCGATGACTCCCGGAAGTCCGCCTCTGCGGTACTGCATCAGATGTATTGCCCATGGCACTACTATCCGTTGTCTCGCATCTGTCCCTTCTTCATGATCGGTAGATCCGCCTCTGCGGCACTCCTCTGAATCCATCTTCAATCTAACCGATGATTGATCTTGGGTAGCTGAGTCCCTCTGGACTCGTCATTGCTTCCTCGCCCTATTTCGACCACCGCCCGACACCTCTGTGTTCTCGAAAGCGATTCCACTTGGGTTGGAAAGACAGATCAGTAACTCCCATGTATGGCCACCGCCATTCATGTTGCAGGGCTTGCACCGCTTCTGTTCTCCTTAGCTTCATTGGTCGCAACGTTCGCTTACTCGGCCTTGTCCTCTGACTTGTCGGGCTCCCTTAAGCGAATAAGAGCTCTGAAGCAGTCCAACTCTTCAGCCGCTCCGATCATACCTCTGCATGATCTAGTCCCCCTCCATGGGACTCACTAGTACTTGCATATGAACTTCTTCCTCGATAGTGCACAGCCCTCATAAGCTGATATCCAAGGCTTCCATTCAATGCAACATTCGATGCACGCACGGAAGATCCGCCTCTGCGGTACCATGGCATTCACTGCTTGAATCCATAGCCCTTCTTGCCGTCGTGTTGTTCATCGAAATGGAGCTCCTAATCGCGCTCCCGATCATACCTCTACATGATCTAGTCCCCTCATGGGACTCACTGTGTGTGTCGACTTGCCACGAACCATTTCACCACGATCCGCTGTATCATGTCGCCTCCTGGTGACATCTCCTTGCATTTTGATCCTGTGGTATGAACTTCAATCTGCGATATCTCCGTGTGTGGACTCGCCAACACATCGCAGGCCTTAGCCACCTTCGATTCGTTTCGCTCCTTTCGCAATCGACCTTCGTCCACCCACTCTTGGGTCACACTTGGGACGAAGCCTCGCTCTAAACGATACCCACCGCCTAGCGGCTCCTCTAAAGTCCCTCGACTTTGCTTGAAATTGGTGCACCATTATGCAGGTCCTGGGACTCTCGCCCTACCAAAGATAATCTCGCCTGCGCACCGCTTTCCTCATGGCAACTCGAATAGCAACACTGTGGCATATTCTTCAAGAATATCTGCCTCTGCATCCTCTTGCCCCGTGCCAAGGCCTTCTAACACCAACTTTGCCACTGCAAGTTGTATTGCCTTAGTTCCTTTGTCAAATGCTTTACCGAGATGAGGTGCATATGCCTCGAAGTTCCCTTCGTCTTTGGCACCATGCAAGATGAGTCTGCACCATCAGAATAGAGAACCCATGGAACGACATGATCCTACTCTTGTCTCTACAAGAGTCCATGCCCTTGAACTCCGTCTAAGGAAAGCTTCAAGCCTCCGCTCCATGTTCTATCTTCTATACCAACTCTCTTCATGTGGCTTGGGTACATCACCAAGTTATCCCCCAAGTTGCTCCGCTTCTCGATTTGCATTGCGTTAATGGTAGCCCTCACATCCACCATTTCACGGGTCAGCCCTTTGTTGAGTCCAATCTCCATATCGGATCCAAGTGTGCTTTCGCTTTGTGTTGCCTTGGATACTCCCCCACTTGATCTCGCTATGCGTCCACCAACGCATCACTACTTGCGAGATCATGCGACGACTCCTCGCCGCTTACTCGATCTATCGAGCTTTGTCTTGAGGTACTCCTCAACCGGTGCGATTCATTGCACATGATTTTCCCTCTGGAGAATCGGGACTTATCCCTCTGGATATCCGCCCGTTGAGCAACTTCTCTCTTCGATCCTTCCTCCGGAAGTTTAGGAGACCACCATCCCCTTAGACTACTCCGCCTTTCTTTGAACGAAGCGTGCCGAATTTTGCCTCTGCAAATGCACTTGCTAGACTACGATATTTCGCCAATACAATACTGACTCACATCTTTGCACCTCCGGGTCTAGCAACATGCTAAACTCTCTTTGTGACACTTCTTGACCTCTTACGAAAGTATCCTACACATGCCGAAGAGAAAGTTTGAATGCTCCATGGCGCCGACCTTCGGTCGCCTTAGGATGGCCCGGACATTCTATCGTTCGTATGCAAGGCCTTGCATGAGTATCGAATTCCTTAAGTTTGCAACTCCCCTCACCTCTGTGAGCTTTGCACAACTCTTTCGATCGTTGAACAACCCACTCCCCCTTGCACGGTCTCATCCTTTGCAAAGCACTCCGCTTGCCTCGAGCACTGTCAAGTTTGGGTGCTAACGTCAAGCCACTGCATGAACTCAGCCATCCCGACCTTTGTGCGCTACGCAATTCTTCTTAGCTTATTGTCCTCGTGGTGCCTCGCTAGGTCCCCCACGTTTGTATGCTAAGTGTTTCTAAGTGGGCTTGTCCCGCTCTGATACCATCTGTCACGGACTTAGCTGGTTTTGCCTAAGTCGTGCGGCACCAATGCGTATCACCGCAAAGGTCAGCCTCCTCGAAATCTCCTCCAATCCCTTAGGACCTACGAAAGAGAAGACGGGACAGAGAAAGCGCTTCACACGGGATCCACAAGCCACTCTTTTAGCAAACACATTACAGCCAATACAAATTCCAACCATGGATATCACAAGCTCAGAACGGTTGCACAACAAAGGTATAACATTGGTCCACTACAGACCGAATTCTAATACAAGTATTCCCTCGACGCAAACTTTATGTACAAGCCTACAATGGCCGCCAAACTCACTCAAATGGGGCATTTAACCTTTGGCAAGCCCTTTACAAGCTTTACAAGTTATAACCAACCAAAAGGGACACGGACGAGCATAAGCATTACACCGAACAAGCTGTTTACAATTTGTTCGTGACACCATGGGACTCATTATGTGTGTCGCATTGCCACGAATCATTCCACCACGATCTACTGCATCATGTCGCCTCCTGGTGATATCTCCTTGTATTTTGATCCTTGTGGTATGAACTCGAACTGCGATCTCTCTATGTGTGGACTTCGCCAACACATCGCAGGGCCTTTGCCACCTTCGATTTTGTTCACTCCTTTGGCAATCGACCTTCGTCCACCCGCTCTCGGGTCACACTTGGACGAAGCATAGCTCTAGGGCAGTCCGTCGCCTTGCAGCTCCTCTGAAGTCCCATGGCTTCGCTGAAATTGATGCACCATTGTCTGGATCCTGCGACTCTGCCCCTACCAGCACAATCTCCACTACGCATCGCTTTTCTCATAACAACCCGAATAGCAACACTGTGGCATATTCTTCAAGAATACCTGCCTCTGCATCCTCTTGCCCTGTGCCAAGGCCTTCTGACACCAACTTCGCCTCTGCAAGCGGTGTTGCCTTAGTTCCTCCGTCAAATGCTTTACCGAGATAAGGTGCATGTGTCTCGAAGTTCCCTTCATCTTTGGCACCATGCAAGATGAGTCTGTTCTATCAGAATAAGAAACCCATGGAACGACATGATCCTGTTCTTATCTTTGCAAGAGTCCATGCCTTTGACCTATGTCTAAGGAAAGCTCCAAGCCTCATCTTCATGTTTTATCTTGTATGTCAACTCTCTTCATGCGGCTTGGGTACATCGCCATGTTACCCCCAAGTTGCTCTGCTTCTCGATTTGCATTGCGTTAATGGTGGCCCTTGTGCCCACCATTCCACGGGTCAGCCCTCTGTTGAGTCCGATCTCCCTATCGGCTCCAAGTGTGCCTTCACTTTGTGTTGCCTTGGGTCGCTCCCCCACTTGATCTCGCTATGCGTCCACCAACGCATTGCCACTTGCGAGATCATGCAACGACTCCTCGTCGCTCGCTCGATCCATTGAGCTTTGTCTTGAGGTACTCCTCAACCGGTGCGGTTCATTGCACATGATTCTCCCTCTGGAGAACCGGGACTTATCCCTCCTAGATATCTGTCCCGTTAGAGCAACTTCTCTTTTCGTCTCCTTCCCTCTGGAAGTTTTGGAGACCATCATCCCCTTGGACCACTCTGCCTTTGCTGAACAAACCGTGCACTGTTCTGTCTCCGCAAACGCACCTACTAGATTGCGACTCTTCGCCAATACAGCTCCCACTACACCCCTCTGGGT
The DNA here is from genome assembly GCA_024322285.1 of Musa beccarii. Classification (NCBI taxonomy): domain Eukaryota; kingdom Viridiplantae; phylum Streptophyta; class Magnoliopsida; order Zingiberales; family Musaceae; genus Musa; species Musa beccarii. The sequence goes on from CM044400.1 coordinate 12,908,274, forward strand.
CTGGCAACATGCTGAACCTATTGCACACTTCAGCCTCTTACGAAAGTATCCTGCACATGCTGAAGAGAAAGTTTCAATGCCCCATGGCGCCGACCTTTGGCCGCCTTGGGATGGCCACGGACAGTCCATCGCCCGCATACAAGCCCTTGTATGAGTATCGAATTCCTTGAGTTTGCAACTCCCCTCACCTCTGTGAGCTTTGCACAACTCCTTCAATCGCTGAACAACCCATTCCACCTTGCACGGTCTTATCCTTTGCCAAGCGCCTCGCTTGCCTCGAGCACCGTCAAGTTTGGGTGCCAACGTCGAGCCACTGCTCGAACTCAGCCATCCCAACCTTTATGCGCTACGCAATTCTTCTTAGTTTGTTTGTCCTCGTGGTGCCTCTTCCGCGAAGGGTTGGCCATTCCTCTGAATGCCATCCTCGAATGCCCGCTCCTCTGAGCGACTACTTCCCCTACAACTCTATGTCCGTTTCCAAACGGTCGCGCATGTTGGCTGCCCTCAACGCAGCCCCGCTAGGTCCCCCACGTTTGCATGCTAAGTGTTTCTATATGTGCTTGTCTCGCTTTGATGCCATCTGTCACAGACTTAGCTGGTTTTGCCTAAGTCGTGCGGCACCATTGCGTGTCAGTCCGCAAAGGTCAGCCTCCCCGAAATCTCCTACGATCCCTTACGGCTTGCAAAAGAGAAGACAGGACAGAGAAAGCGCTTCACACGGGATCCACAAGCAAACATTTCAGCAAACACTTTATAGCCAATGCAAATTCCACCCATGGATATCACAAGCTCAGAATGGTTGCACAACAAAGGTATAAAATTGGTCCACTACAGATCGAAATGTAGTACAAGTGTCCACCTGACGTAAACTTTATGTACAAGCCAACAATAGCTGCCAAACTCACTCAAATGGAGTATTTAGCCTTTGGCAAGCCCTTTACAAGCTTTATAATCTAGAACAAACCGAAAAGGACACGGACATGCATAAGCATTACACCGAATAAGCCGTTTACAATTTGTCCGTGACACTACGGCAGAGGGTTAGGAAGATGTTGAAGCCTTCTGCATGCTATATGGGACAAAGATGAGGGCCTGCACTGGTTGGGAGCCCAAAACATGGATGCTGGTGGCTTGATTCTGGGCAACAATACTTCCTCTGCTTTCTCCTCTTGTTCTCTCCACTAGAGCAGGCTCTAGATCGGTTGGTGGTCAAGGGATCTTGCTGGGACAACCTGAGGAAGGATCTTTGGTGGCCATCGATGGAAAGTATCTCTCCTTGCAGTAGAATTCTGTTGCTGCAGGGCGCTAACGGGGGGAAGAATCCTGGTTTCTCCTGCGATCTGGCTTCTCACGAGGGCTGGGGTTTTCTTCCGTGTGTTGAGAAGGCAGCGATCTCATATAGGCTGCGTTGGGAGGAATCCTGATATGACTGGGACTCCTTTGAGATTGGGCGATGGGATGACTCTTAGGCGTGCAAGGAGTTGTGCACAGCTCCCTTTCACCAACGCAATCTGCGATCTTAATAGGCCACGCAGACCTTGAGTCCGAGTCCTTGTTGGACTAGGATTTGGCCATGTGTTGGGCTGATGTGGGGCTGACTTGGAGAAGTCACATCTTGCTTCAACGGCTGAGATTGGACATGACTTGGATGAGCAGCAATCTGGTTCAATGGTTGAGATTGGGCTTGATCTCTGCTTGATTTGATGGGATTGAATTGGAGTCTGATTGAAACTTCATTTGGGCTGAATTGGAGTTTGGCTCGAACTGTGCTAGATTATCCCTGATCAATGAGGCACAAGATTAAAGCCATGGTGGTCCTCATGCCTACATACATGAAACAAAAAAGTTTGATTATGATGTACACTTGGAGACATGACATGTCAAAGGCACTTCACCCTCATTCCATTTGCTGAATTGAAAGTCTAAGGATGATGATTTTAAGTTAATATGTTTATATACCTGAAAGAAGAACTGGAGTGACCTAATATGGTGTTCAATTTGAATATCTGACTGAATTCGTACTTTTATTGCTCATGAAAGACAGATTTCATTAGCTTAGAATCCTGTCATTCAGGCTTGTGCGACCTATATTCCTTAGAGAAGCTTGAAGCCTACGGTCAAACATGATGGAACAAATTTTGATTTAAATGGAGGTAACTTTTGCACATTAAGGTTTTAGAAAATGAGACATTAGAGGCCAAGATGTCACAAATAGTTGAAATCCATGATGGACTTTTGATACACTATCAATACTATATCATATTGATTGTCAAGCCCATTTGCCCAACAAAATAGAAAATGGTACCATCAAACCTAGATGATAAAAGGGTTTCGAACTTTGAAGATTTGTTCAATGTATTTATGGTCATGAAAATTAGTCCAACTGTTTGTTTGAAATATTCATCAAATGTGATAATATTTTTAAATTCATAGCCTTGAGAAGATAGATATATGTTGTGCCAATAATCCTACACTGTGGTATGTACTCATCTAAAACTTGGTGCGCTTTCTGCAAAGTTTACTGTTGCTAGTCTTGTATTCTGAACTGCTCATTTGTATACAAACTGTAACACTAACTGTTGTCATCATGTTTAATTTTTTATCTACTGTTGCTGCTTTTGTAGAGCAACTTTGATCACTTGAATTCAAGTTTTCTAAGTTAGACCATAGTCGCTACTTAATAGTGTAGTATATGGTTTTTCAGGTATGCAAGTGTTTTTTCACATTCCCAACTTTTGTTCTGCTCTATATTAGAGGAATTTGGAAAGAAGCATGACGTTGGTTCTGCTATAAAAGCTTTTGAAATTTTCAAAGAGAAGTCAGGTGGTATGAACATGTTTGCTTGGCGAGCTATGATTGACGTTTGTGGTCTTTGTGGGGACTGCTTGAAGTCTAGAAGTATATTTGAGGTAACTGCTTCAAGTTTTTGCATTCCAAGATAGGTTATCTTGGTTCATGTCCACATAAGTATGCATTTAAAATTTTGATTAAAATAACTTGTGAACAAGAAAGCTATCGCTAATAATTAGGAGGCATGCCATGATACTCTTCTTGCGTGTTCTAGTTGTTGACTTTTTCTACGAGTACCTAATCTTGCACTTGATGGTCCAGATTTAGTTACATTTATTTGTAGCTTACGGCGAATAGTTGGATTCTGTAGTCATCATGTTGCACTCATGGATGCAATCTTGTGCTTCTGCACAATATATTGAATTCAAATTGTAGGGAGCTAACTGTTGAGTACAATCCACTTTCTATATTGTGCTTGTAGTTACTGGCATATTTGTGTTTTACTGCTTGTGTGGATATCTGAATTGGAAGAAAGCAAACAAGTAATCAGTCATGACATGTTTTGCCTCCATATTTTATTTTTCAGAAATTTCCTTGTTATTAATGATTGATAAAATTATATGCACCAGCAACATGTACTAATGACTTCCATTGAATGAGCATCAAGTTGAGGGCTGTGTTAGGTCATGCTGAGATTCCAGTTTACGTTCAGAATTTGTGTCTGGTTTCTAAATCTTGAGTTTTCTTGCTTTCTTTTTTCCCTCAGACGAATTTTGGCTCCTTTGTGGCTGGGTGTCATTTTTCATATTCTTATGGCACTTGACCTTGGCGATACTGGGTTAAAAGATCTTAAAACCGTAAAGGCTGTAAAATCTAATGTGCCTTCATAATGTTGAAGTAATGACTCTTTATCAATTTGATTAATGCTGACTCCTTTTCGTTGGCAATACCTATAATATCTGAGCTTGTGCATTTTCTGTATCAGGTGGATTTTGGATCAATGTCATTTACATCTTGCAATCCAAGTGGTGTTCACTTGTTTTATTAGTTTAGTTCTTCGTTTTGTACCACAACGAACTTCTTTTGTAGGATAACATTTTAAAAAATGTTGACTGATTTGTTATTGCCATAAATTATGACTCAATGGACTCGATGAATAACTAATACTTGATCCATATAAACAGAATAACAATATTTTATGCAACATCATGTTTATGATATAAGCAGCTGCTTAGTATGAATCATGATTACATCAGACAGTAATATAATTTTTTATGAACAATGTATAGTACTCTTTTAACTGGTTTTATTTTTTCTGGCTACACTTTTAGGTTGCTTATATTATAGTGTAATGGTCTTAAAAGTTCTGAAATCCAAACAAATTTCATTACAATTTGCTTCATTGTTGTACTTTGCTATTGTTGTCATATTTCCGGTCTTCAATCTTGAGATGCTACAATTGTACTTTAAATTACTATATCTGTTTCTGTTCTATCCGAAAAACACAGTTCATCCTTTAGACTTGGTTCCTATCTAGTTTGCTTTGTGGGCTACTTCCTTTCTTCTGTTTGGACAGTGTCTTTGTAACATATTTGATGAATCCCATTGGGTTGCTAGGATAAGCAGGCTAGAAATGGGCTGGTCCATCAAAGAATGTTCTCTTAATATGTTATGGCATTTTCAGGGAACTTATAGATTTATAAATATCAGAAGAATTTATACCATGAAATTGTCAACAGAAGACAATATCATCTGACATTTCTGTGACCTATGATTTTTCCAAATAAAAAGAGATTTTTGGCGATATTTAATATTTATCCCCGTAGAGATAGATACTTGTTAGATAGTTTTTCTATAGATGCATACAAAGGAAAGCATATTGCAGGCTCATGCTAGGATTGCTATTTGACCTTTTATTGCTCTGACATCTAGATATATTTATTGTATGTTGCATATCTCTATTCAACTACGGATATTAATTGGAGATTTGTTGGTCAAATTGTCAATATATGTTATTTTTCTGTATGTGATATTAACTATTTATTTGCATGTGGTTATATTGATGCAGGAGTTGCTTGCTCAGAATATAACTCCAAATGTATATGTTTTCAACAGCCTTATGAATGTGAATGCCCATGATATGAGCTACACCTTTGGTGTTTACAAGCATATGCAAGTAATGTCATCTCATACCTTATGTTGCTGTTAATAGGTAGGTTGTTTATTCTTATTATACTGATAACATGACAAGTGATTTGACACTTTTCATTTTTGTTTATTGTTTACACTTATCTTAAGCTGGTAAGCGTGATTCAAATTGTTTGACAATATATGAACATGCTTTAAAGCTTGTCATAAGCTGGTGAACACTGCGTGATGTATTCAATAGATGAAAAATACTATGCAATAATCAATTTTAGATCGCCTTGTAATAGATTTTTATTCTGATAGCTTGTTATCTTTTTTCTCGTAGACACTGAGGTTCTCTTATTTTCTATGTATTTGAGCTATTACTGTACTTCAAAGTTCATGCTCCAGAAGCTTTTCAATACCTCATGGTGATATAGCTATAACTTTTCCTAGTAATATTTTTGGTACATTGACTAATTTTGGCTTACATATCTGCAAATATCCAGAATCTAGGAGTCACTGCAGATGTAACATCTTACAACATACTTTTGAAGGCATGCTGTAATGCCAAAAGGGTTGATTTGGCTCAAAACATATATGGGGAAATAAGATACATGGCATCGAAGGGAGCGCTTAAGTTGGACGTCTTCACATATACTACAATGATAAAAGTTAGTGGGAGTGTCATGATGGGTTTTAAGGGGCTACAACTTTCAGTATGCCCTCATACCATTTCCCCCCCACCTTTAAGGTATGATTAATTTTATCACTTTTCTTTTGATTCTAGGTCTTTGCAGATGCAAAAATGTGGCAGATGGCTTTGAGCATAAAGGAAGACATGGTGTCTGCCAATGTTAATCCAAATATAGTTACTTGGTCATCGTTGCTGAGTGCTTGTGCCAATTCTGGTCTTGTTGATCATGCCATTCAGCTATTTGAGGAAATGCTTATGACTGGCTGTGAACCTAATGCTCAGTGTTGCAACATTCTTCTTTATGCCTGTGTTGAGTCATGCCAATATGATAGAGCCTTTCGGTTATTTTATGCATGGAAAGAAACTGGATTCCAGATTCCTTTTTCTACCAAAGACACAAAATGTGATTTTAGGGATGTTAGCTTAGCAATTAAAAGTAGGGATGAATATACTTCATATGAATCATCAGTGCAAGACGCAAAACCTTATCATGTGGCCACAGTGGTTCCCTTCAGGCCAACAGTTTTCACTTTTAATATTTTGATGAAGGCTTGTGGTACTGATTACTACCGTGCAAAAGCTTTGATGGATGAGATGAAGACAATGGGCCTCACTCCTAACCGTATAAGCTGGTCTACCCTCATTGATATTTATGGAGCTGCCCAAAATATAAAAGGGGCTATGCAGGTTAGTTTTAACTTACATATGTTGTTTGTTGCTTGCTATTTCTTGTGCTAGTGGTATCTTCTGCAGAATGTTATATGTTGCAGTCTGCAATCCTGGCTCTTGTACTTTTATTTGTCTCATATTCTTACTATACATTAGCTCATTCTTTGTCTCATAACCTTGCAAAATATTTAAGCCATTGTTATAATTACCCGACTCTTTTAAGTATGCACTATTCCAAGTTTCATGTTATCAGTCCAGAGCTGTATGGTGCTTCAGAATTTTAGTTATTGTTAATGCCAATAACAAATATTATAATCCTGGTCAACAACCAGAAGACTTATGAACTCCATATAATATATGTTTCAATGGCAACTTTATTAGTGCTTTCTTCGACCCTTCTCTTTGCCATCTATTTAAATCTGGTCTTTGCTATTCTTTTTTTAAGGGATGTTTCTACTTCAGGTGACCGTGTTCAAACAGGGGTTATTTGCCTTCAATTTTAGATGTCTGTGAGAGTGAATTCATCATTTGAAGTTACAACACTTTGATTACTTAAGAAAACAATTGTATCTGTATTGCGATGACATCTAAAATTGTTGTTTGTCCCCTAAGCTCTTCAAGGGATATCTGGAAGGTCCAGGATATAAAACCAAAAGGTTGGTTCCCGAGACCATTGATTTAAATAAATCGTGCACTGAGAGAGAGGGCAAGGAAATAGTGGGGGCTGAAGATGATGATGCGCACCAAGGAGTGTGTGGGAAAGATGTCTCACCCATAATTTATTCCCTAGGTATTTATATGATTAATCACAATGACTACTCCTAGGAGTCTTAGTTACATCTTTCTTGAATGAATTGATTAATGCTTTACTAACCCACTCTCCTAGTCGCCTGTTATGCATCCCTTGCTGCTGAATGCAACAATGGCTCCACAATGGAACCCACATGGGCAGAGCAGGTGAGCAGGCAGGCTAACAAGGGGTAGGTAAAGTATTTTGTGTGAATCCAATATTATTTAATCAATCCTCTATTAGTTGTTTATGTTCCATATTTCTAATTTTTCAGATTTTAATATAGTAATACTAGTAACTTATTTTGTTTTATTTCTAATATATAAAGTAAGGTTCTGAATACCGTACCATACTAGTGTACTAATCATCTGTTGGTATAGTATAGACCGAGTTGTACTGAGTGTACCAACACATGATACACTAAAGTGTACCGATATACCACCTATACCAGTCCTCTATCAGCCCGTACATACTGCCCGTACTTAGCGGTACGGTATGGTAATGCAAACTATGATATAAAACAGCCTGCTTAAGAGAGTAATTCTGAAAGATAGAATTTTCTGTTTCCTATTGTAATTAGTATCATTCAAATATTTTGGTAGAAGATTGATTTTTAAACTATATTCAGGATATGAAGAACTTTATTCACACTATGAGGTACACTGTTTGGGTCAGTTAAATGGAAGAATAATATGTACACCCATATACATACATATCTATATGTCCAACATGAACAGCCCCAAGCAACCTACATCCGAAGTGCATGCCATATATTCAATATTCACATTTTCTCTGAATAACAACATCACTTATAGTCTTGGTGAACTTCTCCACAAGCTTATTATCCTAAAAAGAGGAAAAATGTCGAGCTTAAAAATCATGCTATTTACTTTTTCATTATGTATAAGTTTTTGCTTCCTATGAGAGTTAACCACAATGGTAAGAATACTGTTTCTCGTGTGTTAATGTTTGTTCGGCTCACTAAAAGTCTCCTATTGCTTTGCTTTCATATAGGTGCTTTGGGTTTTCCAGCAGTGGAAGTTTTTAGAAAATTTAAATGCAGAAAATAATGAAACAACTAAGGTTACCAATTCCAGTTCCAAGGCTTAGTCACAATGACTATTTAAGTTCACATCTGGACATAGCTTTACTTGTAATGAGGGACTTCATATTGTATCACATTTTCTTCTTGATTAACATATAGACATACTTTAAATGTTGTGAGGGTCACCTTTATGGCATGCCATGTGCTTGCCCATACATATATCTAATGTTTTACCTTTTCTTAATTTTGTAAAAAAATAACCGAGTCCACTCTGTAAATTTTGTTGGTATTTAAATAGTTTGCTCTTCTTGTTATCTTTACTTTTGATGAATATTTTTCAGAATCCTAATATCTGTATTTTTGATCTCCTTTTTTGTTTACATGTTTTGTTTTTTCTTATGTTACACAGGCATTTAGAGCTTTACGAGATGTAGGTATAAAACTTGATGTTGTTGCATATACTACAGCCATCAAGGTTGGTTATTGATAAGTGCTCAAATATGTCATATTTCTAGATGCACCATAGTAATATTAGTCATTTCTGAAGTCTTTTTTTATGCTTGCCCTGTTTTTCTTTGCTTTGGGATTTGTTGGTTTAGTGTAATTATTCGTGCTTGGCAAGTATATTTAGTTCAAACTTTAAAGTTCCAAAACATTAGTCCTAACGTTTGCCTATTGGAATAAAAGAAAACAACTTTGACATATGATGTACTTAAACTATTTCCTGGATTCGAAGGCAGAGATAGCTACAAATTGTTCAATGAAACAGATACTCTTGTTGGTTTGTGTTATTGTTTATTGTGGCAAAGGAAATGCACCTTGCATGATGTACAAAATCAATATACAATGAATTAAAATCACCATCATTTTGCATGAAGGATGAAGGTTCATAATCAAGAAAAACACATTTCTTGTGGAAAAGTTTCTTAAGGTCCAAAGTGGGCTGCTGCTTGTACCAAACTAATGCATCATCATTTCCTTGGAGTTGATCTTGTACATTTGGTCTTTGGAAAGGACTTTCCAATATTCAACTTGGACATAGAGAGCTGTCACTGTATTTAATAACAGTTGAGTTTTTAGTTGCCATAGGCAACTTCTTATACTTTTGTGGTATATAGGAATTTGATTCTTATTTGTTTTAGTTTATGGAAATATTGAACATTAGCTAGAGTTCATCAGTTTTGATATACCCTCCCTGTTATTGCAGAACTGCAATTCTTGGTTAGATAGTACAATTGCTTTTTGCTCTTTTATTTTGGCTGTATGATGCTGTTGATGGTCATATTGACAGATTGGTTTAACTATGGCATATGTTAGTGTGTTGTTGACTTTCTATGCAACATAAGGTGCAAGCATTAAAAATTATGCCAGTGACTGGCGCAGGTTTGATACACAAAATTACAGTCCTTGACACAAGCATTTAAAATATGGGCAGTTCCTCACTCTCTTACGCCTGGTAGAAGATGACAAATTATGTTGAATGAAACTGATTGAAGAATGCATTTTTCATGCCATAAACATATTGATTTATCAAAACCTATTTTAGAGTTCCAACTGACTCTTAATATGCTTAATATATCTAATGCATGTTTGTTGGGAAACTTCTAGGAGCTAATAATTGAAGCTTTTCATTCACAGGTGTGTGTTGAGAACAATAATTTGAAAGTGGCGTATTCTTTGTTTGAAGAGATGAAAAGATATCAAATAAGACCAAACTGGGTAAGCTTTTATCATTGTCTGATTATAGGATTGCTTGTGTGAATTAACTATGGAATATTCTCACTATTAAGGTGAGGTAGTTTTATGTGTTTTTCTACCTATTAGACTACACTAGGAGAGTTTTCATCTACAGGATCTCTGTATGTTGCATTTTGGCTTTTTTACTGGACAGTGACTGAATCAGATATATTATATCAAGATCATGCAGCCTAGATGGTATCATTTCCCTGATATGATGAACCTCGATGGGTTTGTAACCTATGTCTGGCCACTGATTTTATGAAGAATATCTGATTTGCAAAGTTGTGAAACACTAAAGGACAAGTAATACAACCTTAATTTAACTGTCTGATGGGATTGTTTGAGGATGGATTTAAATACCTATCTGTACAGCATGTCAGCATGACCATTTCAACACTCTTTCCAAGTCTTTAGCAGTATGAGGACTACCACTAAGGTAGCTCTCTTCCTGGCTTGCCTTTAATATTCTAGCAAATCCTCTCTTGTCTAAGTTTTGTCTTTGCATGGAAGTCAGGACCAGCTTTATATTGTTGGTGTCATATTTACTGAGAGCCTGTTGTAGAATCTTATCAACCATTTATAAGGTCTTTTTGCTCTTTAAATTTTGCCATCAAGCAATTCTATAGTGACAGTAAAAGGCTTATAAGCTTCAGATGATTATGTTGATCTGTGATCTCAGATATCCGCTGTTTCATATGTTAGATACTGTTTCCCTTATGTCTGTTATCCTTGAGTACTAAGATTTTAGTCCGAATATTTTGTTTAACTTTAAACAATATCACAGGGCAAGTAGTTCCTTCACTGGTAACTTCTACTTTATTATTATAACCATCAAAGTGATTCATATTCCAGTTAAATCATGCTTCTAATCTGGGGATTCTCATCCATAAACTTGTGAGCTTACATAGTTCAAGATTGACAGTTATAACATTTGTAATTTAAATTGGTTAGATTATTTGATTAGTGAACTTCAGCTGTGGGAGAAATTAAGGATGCCATAGTTTTAAATTCAAGACAATCTTTTCGCTTTTCATATAATAAATATAGTCAGAATTGCCATAGTCTTCTTTTTCTTTGTTCTTTTTGTAGGACGATTACAATTTTGTTAATGTTTGAAATTTCTATCACAGCTGACATGTGTTCCTTTTAGAAGTATGTCAATAGTGTTATGGTGAAAATTTTTTCACTTGTAATATGATAAATTCATAGTCACAGTCGCTGTTAGTCTTCTTTTTCTTTATTCTTTTTGTAGGAGGATTGAAATTTTGTTAAATGTTAGAAATTACTATTTCAGCTGAGTTATGATCCTTATAGAAGTATGACATTCAGTGATGCTGGCATTTCAGGTGACATATAATACTCTTTTGAGAGCTTGTAACAAATATGGATCTTTACATGAAGTTCAACAATGTCTTGGGATATATCAAGAAATGCGAAAAGCTGGGTATGGATAAAGAATTTAGCACTATTGTGAGATTTCCTTTTTAGACATTTTTAGCAGACATGTCTTCAGTGATCTGTTACTTGTTGGAAGTAGTCATTATTTGTCCAAGTTTGTAATGAACACTTATGCTTAGTCCTGAAAGTGTCATGTATGCATTTTCTCGCATGAAAATTTTCAACATGTTCAATTTTACCTGCCTAGCCTTTATTGGTCTACAGCTTTAGGTTGGCTTTGAGCTAGTAGAAAATGTGTTGACTGTTGATTACATATTTTTGGGCTAACGTATTCTATAGTGTGAAGTATCAGTGTGACATATCCCTTATTTGTCTAAGCAGCTAGTTGAAACCCCTAGGATTTTATATTTCTACAAGCAATGAGATAGAGAACCCTCTGGATAAATCATAGGGATTAGGGGCTATATGAGTTTTCCCTCTTTTCTATCTCTAAAGAGTTTTCAGTCCATTTGATTTCATCTCTATTTCTTTACACCAAGCCAAAGATTAATTTATCACATACCTCGGCCATGCCAGTAACACGTGTATTGATCATATTGCTTTAGTGAGACGCAATATTGCATTATAACGTGTTGGCAAATAAAGTTGTGTAAAAAAAATTGGAATAGTGTGTTTTATGCTTTATCAAGGTTGTTGAACTAATTAGATCTTTTCTATGTGCCTATAAAACATGATTAGAATAATTGTGGATGGTTAGAATAATTCTGATGGTTCTTATCCAATATACAGGTACCGATCCAATGACTATTATCTTAAGGAATTGATCGAAGAATGGTGTGAAGGAGTATTGTGCAGCAAAGATCAAAGCCGCAACGTACTTGGATCTGACAATTATAGTGAAGCCAACTCAAGAAAACCGTATAATTTGCTTCTTGAGAAGGTAGCAATACACTTGCAAAGAGATGCTGGTGACAGTCGAGCTATTGATATTCGGGGGCTCACAAAGGTACTTCTATATATGTTGCAAATTGATGAGGATTATCTAGTGCTGATTAAACTATTTGCAATGAAGTCTTTATTTATCAAATTTTCTGTGTTATCAAAGCAGAATATGTAAAGACTATATGATTACAATTCAAGGTTGATTATAATTGCAAAGTACCATAAATAATCTTCACATTGCACTTATTGTCAAATCATCATGTAAGCAAAATCTCATTCATTCTGGGATATTGCGTGTTGTTAGGTTTTGCTACTTGTTTCATCATATGCATTTCATATTTGCATGTGAAAATCAGGGATCTGATTGTATTTTATTACTTGAATCCATTTATTCAATGATGATAAACACAACATTCATCAAAAGATAAAAGGGGGCAAACCTAGCCTTGCGTCTGCTTTATCCAGAATTATCTGTCATCTTTTGTTGAGATTTTATCGAGTTATGATTTGACTACCTTCCAGTCTTCATACTGGACATCTCTATTTGAGGGGCCTTAATACTGTATCACTGCCTCATGATCTTGATCAAATAATTTTTCAATAGTTAGGTATCTTAATTCCCACTTCCATTTATTGTTTCCACAATCAACCATTCACTAGTATTATTGTCATTACCATGATTTCTGATGCAAAAGTCTTCTGAGAATTTTCCATAACATGCTGGCAGGTTGAAGCACGAATTGTTGTTCTTTCGGTTCTGCGGATGATCAAGGAGAACTACATGCTAGGTAAAGAATTATACGGCAGATGTTGCGACCATTGCTGTTTCAGAAACTTTAACATATTAGCCTTACATAAGCATCAATCAATTGAACAAAATGAGCTCATGCAAGATGCTTTTAAAATGTACTTTAAACATCTATTCTGCCTAGATATTTTCAACATCTAGTGGCCATGGCTCCAGTTCCATTTCAATATCCTCCAGATGTGTATCCACAGAAGTATTCCAGTTCTAGATTAAAAGCTAGCTAATTCTACGGAAATATTCCACTTCTGCTGCATTGTCACCATCACCCAATTCATATTACCTTGAACAGCTTCAGCTTACAATTGCCGACCCAAGTATTCCAGTTCTATCTTGCATTACAATTGCCGTCCAAGTGCCTATACATGTGTAGTCAAAGCTTTATTATACGATACACCTTTCTAAGCAAAATAACAAATTTCTTGGTGTGGCTCTACAGGAAAATCAATTGAAGATGATATTATCATCACTACTGAAATCAGCAAAGAGACGATGAACTCAACTGGCCACGAAGTTGATGTGCGACAGAGTATAACCGAAGTATTGCAGGATGAATTGGGCCTTGACGTTAGGACCAGATATGGCCCACCTGACCATCCCTTATGCAACCCCTCGATTCTTCCTCCAGATTCAAATCTCCAGGCCAGGAGACCTCAGGATTTAGGAGTGATAAAGGTCACAAGGGAGTCGCTTCTCTTTTGGTTACAAAAAAGAGGCCGGCACTCGGAGGCGGATTGCTAACTTCTTTTTATTCTTTGCCTGTTCTATTCAATTGTGCTGCTACATAATACTAAGATGTAATAGCTTTCTCTTTCGTAAAAATGTTGCACTCATACATGCAGTTTTTAAATGTGTATGTATTTAAACCGGAATTCTTTGATCTTTTTGGCAGAACTCTTTGCTTGGTGTGTTGTGCTTCTAAACTGTTTCTCAAGTTAATGCCCTCAGCATCGCAAAAGAATCAAGCATTTGCTTCAGAGAATAATAACGCAGAAAAAGAAAAACCAGTTATGGGAGGTTGACTGGATAGCAGAAAAAGGTGAGTCAGGGCTACTCTTCATCTTAATCGCGTTTGGATATGTTGGTTGTTAACAAATAAATACTTCATATGAAGGTCTTTTTTATGGTGTTTATTTAAGAACTAGTGACAGTATCGTATGGCTTCTCATAAATAAATGAAATAAAAAGAGGACAATGATGGGACGCCAGTTGACATCACCAACGTGTGGGCGACGCCTCCGGAAACAACCACCAGCAGGCTGAGGTGGTTGCCCATCTCAGCCCGGTCCGATAATGTCCGATCACATCGGGTCGAACGCCAATCGAGGCACGTCATCGTCCCATAAAAGCCGAATAGTTCACACAGTGTCACCCTGGCTCAGACGCTGTCAGAGGTGCGGCACTGCAATCGGGTACGCCAAGGAGCAGCGTCGTCCTGGGAATAAAAGCCCCAGATCACACCGTCACCTGGGGACCTGTTTTTTTCCCTAAGGATCACAATTAGTGTTCTCTCACAAAAACTGACTAGATCGTCGGAGGGATCGGGTTGGGGCTGAATCAAGAGGCCGCGAGTCGGACAACCCATGCGAAGGAAGGCCCCATCCCCGGAAGAAAACCTACCCTCTCTCACCCTGACTTGACAGCTCCCCCAGGCCTCCCATGTCATCCTGGAGTGACACTCGTGCATCCTGGGTTGAATCAAGCCGTGCTCACTTAGCAGCCATGGCGTAAAGATACATTAACAGATTAGCGCTAGAAGGAGGGCCCATGTCGCGAGATCAACAAACAAGCCCGGGCGAGCTTCCGGTGGAAGGATCCCTCCCGGCGTGCAGGCCTGGTGAATGTCCCCCACCTCACCATGGGCTCCCGGCCGAAGACCCTGTTGCGACCTCGGAGCGCTACTGGCGGCTGTTCTCCGACCCGGGGCTGCTACCACTTAGAGCCGCCTCAACCACCCAGTCACCCGTCTCGCACGAGGCATTTCGGGGACTCGCCCGTCAAGTCCAAACCCTTAACGAGATGATGCAGGCTATCACTTCGCTCATCCCATAGTGGGTGCAACAGGTAGTGACCTCGCCTTTACAGCGATCGGAACCACCGACCCCAGCACCTGTCGTGCCTCCCATCCCGAGGGTGCTGCTAGCTCCGGTTGAAGCGTGCCTGACCCCGCTCCCAGATGGCGCGTCAGGGAATCTGGGGACGCGGCTAGAACCCGATGTGCTAACACCCGATTCGACAAACTCGCTTCGAGCCCAACTACGCTTAGTCAACCAGCGACTCGACGAAATGCATAGGGAGGTCCGCCAATCCAAGGAGGAGCTCGGAGAAGGCGCCCACCGCGGATCTCCTTTCGCCCCTGAGATACAAGAGAAGTCTGTTTCACCGAGCTTCCGGCCTACCTTCCCTAGACGCGTATGACGGGAGCACTGACCCGGTGGAACACGTGGTCGCCTTCCGGGCTCAAATCGCATTGTACGAGACCTCTGACGCCCTGATGTGTAGGGTGTTCCCTACCACTCTCCGAGGTCTAGCACGAGCGTGGTACAACAGGCTGACGGTCGGATCAATCGCTTCCTTCGACTAGCTGGCCAAGGATTTCAAACTCAGCTTCCTAGCCCACACCCGGCCGAGGCCATCTGTCGCCCTGCGTCTCAGACTCAATCAGAAGGAGGATGAGCCCCTATCCCATTCGCTACAGAAATACGAGGACTACCCGACGCTCACCCTTCTCTGATAATGCAGGCGTTCATGATGGGGCTATAACCTTCCCGGTTTTTCTGGTCACTCGTCGAGCGACCACTTGCGGCAGTTCCGAAGATGCTCCAATGCATGACCTAATACGTGGCGACGGAATCTCTGATGGCCGGGAAGCGAGAAGAGCACAAGAGAGTCAGGGCAGAACCACCCAAGGGACACCCAGCCGGAGTCTCGAGGAGAAGGATAGACAGGCCCGACGCACCGAGGTCACCTCTTCCGGCCTTAGGTGCATCCTGGACGAAGATATTTCTCCAAATCAAAGAAAAGGGGCTTCTGAAAACCCCGAACCCGATGAAGAGCCCTCCCGAGCTCAGAGACTAGACAAAGTACTGCTGTTTCCATCGGGAGCGCGGCCATGATACTGAAGAGTGTCGTGACTTGAAGTGACAGATCAAAGAACTTATACGCCGGGGACACCTCGGACGTTACTTGAAGAGAGACCGAGACCCCTCACCGCATCCTGAATGTCCCATCGAACGACATATCGATGTCATAATAGGCAGGCCGGCCTCGGGAGGAGACAACATGTCAGGACTAAAGGCCTACGCCCGAGCGACGATGGACGAATTCCCGAGGCACCAGCCCGACCCCGAAGTCACTTTCCCGACCGGGGAGACGGAACGCCTCGAGTACGATGATGCACTGGTGATCACAACCAGGGTCGCCAACGCTCGAGTAAAGAGAATCATGATAGACACCGGGAGTTTCGCCGACGTCCTTTACTTGGACGCTTTTTAGAAACTCGGTTTGCTCAGGGAGGTCCTTACGCCAATAAGCTCGGTGATCACCGGGTTCACCGACGACTCGGTCTCCCCGCTCGGCACGATCACCTTGCTAGTAACTTTGGGAGAAGAGCCGAGCTCGAAGACAGTAATGACCACCTTCATGGTGGTAGATCTCCCCTCAGCATACAACGCCATCCTCGACCGGGGCCAGCCTGAGCCGTATACCTCGGCCGCTTATAGCCCGAGTCGTATACCTCGGCCGCATACAGCTCGAGTCGTATACCTCGGTCGCTTACAACCCGAGTCGTATACCTCGGCCGCTTAAGTCATATACCTTGACCACTTACAGCCCGAGTCGTTTACCTCGGTCACTTACAGCCCGAATCGTATACCTTGGCCGCAAACGGCCCGAGTCGTGTACCTTTGCCGCAGACGGTCGCGAGTCGCACAACTTGGCCGTGGGAAGTTTGACACTCGTCGTCAATCCAAACCTGAGCCGCGTCGCTCAGGGAGCCCAAACCACGCCACTCCACCAAACAAAAGTTGCGCCCCAAGTCGTCCCCAATGGGGATCGGTGCGCGACTTCTCCCCGGGGGGAAATGATGGGACGCGAGCTGACATCACCAATGTGTGGGCGACGCCTCCGGAAACAGCCACCAGCAGGCTGAGGTGGTTGCCCACCTCAGTCCAGTCCAATAGTGTCCAATCACATCGGGCCGAACGCCAATCGAGGCACGTCACCGTCCCATAAAAGCCGAACAGTTCCCACAGTGTCACCTCGGCTCATACGCTGTCAGAGGTGCGGCACTACGATCGGGTACGCCAAGGAGTAGCGTCGTCCCGAGTATAAAAGCCCCAGATCACACCATCACCTGGGGACCTATTTTTTTCCCAGAGAACCATAATTAGTGTTCTCTCACAAAAACTGACTAGATCGTTAGAGGGGTCGGGTCGAGCAACCTCTACCCGACCTGTGTGCAGGATCAAGAGGTCGCGAGTCGGACAATCCGCGCAGAGGAAGGCCCCATCCCCAGAAGAAAATCTACCCTCTCTCACCCTGACCCGACAGCTCCCCCAGGCCTCCCACGTCATCTTGGAGTGACACTCGCACATCCTGGGTTGAATCAAGCCGTGCTCACTCAGCGGCCACGGCGTAAAGATACATAATGTTCAGGTGTTGTTTGCGAAAACACGTATGTTGTGGACTGGGAAATAGTAGAATAAAGATGCCAGTGATTAACAGAGATTGAAAACATTGCTCGAAGGGTAAATAAACAACTTTCGTATTCTCAGCCAGCCAGCCTAAAGTTGAAGGTTCAACGCACGGCACAGGCAAAGAGGCCATCTTGCTGCTACTGTACGGCACTTCAATTATCCAGATGGTAAAGAAATAGTCTCACTGCCGCATGAGACTTGTACTTTGGATTTGTGGATTCTCCGCATAGGTTGGATGCAGAATCTTGGAACCAACCATTGTCTGCATGCATTTTTAGATCCTATAATCCGGAGGTAGAAGACAGAGAGCAGAGCGGGAGGGACGGCATTAAAGACAACTAAACGTCACCGCACTGTGCTCACGTGAGCACCGGTCTCCGACAGCGCCCCTCACGAGCGTCCACCCCTTCACCGGGGCTTGCGGTGTTCTCCCGTCACAGCGAACCCCTCCTTACCCCGCTCCCGCCATGAAACCCATGACCTTCGTGTGTCGTAACTGCCGCAGGTGGCAGAGCAGGCAAGGGAGCGGGGAGCGCAAAGGACGGCCCCAGCAATTAAGAGCAGGAGAGCTCAAAGGCCTGCAGACGAAAGGAAACTGTTCTCGGCCTTCCTTCATCTCCATGCGTTCGCCGCCTTTGGCATGACTTTTTGGCAGAACGAGATGCTGGAGTCAAATGGCCAATGCAGGTAACCAAACCCTTTCCTCTTCCATCCATATCTCCACGATGGCTGCTATTTTCGTACCTCTGCTGTCTGATCTTAGCGGAGATGATGGAGATATCACGGATAGAAAAAGAGGATGCTGGGTCGAGGATCGTGGACAGTCTGAGAGGGAGGCTGCTAGCAGAGAGAGTGGCCACCAAGGCGGCCAAGGAGGAAGCTGAGAGCCTGGCCAAAAGGGTATGTGCTCCTCTTTTCTACGCACCGTCATCATCACGAAGTAACAGAGAGAACTGCTCCATCTGAGCTCATTTTGTGTGCGTGGTTTTGAGCAGCTGGAAGAGTTAGAGAGGGAGCTGGCTGAGGAGATCAGATGCAGAAGAAGAGCTGAAAAGAGGCTGAAGCATGCTCTGACGAAGCTGGAGTCGCTTAAGCTTGCGGAAGAGAGAAGCTGCTCTTCCTCACAATGCTCGGCCATGGTGAATTCGGGCCAATGTGGGCCACCGGAAGAGGTGGAAGGGATGGCGGGAGATGTTTCAGGCAAGCTTGTCTCACTGGTTGAAGGGAAATGCAGTCTGGTGGGGACTGTGCAGGACCATGTTAAGGATGAACCCGAGTTCAGGTTCCAGGATGCTTCAAGGTATGTATGTTTGCAACTTGTGTCTTCTGTCACAGATCATTGAGTTTTTTTGGCTTTTTCTGTGATGATCACACACAAAATAATAACACTTACACCTATTTCGCTAACATAAAATAAAAAAGACTTGCCAACATTATCTCTATAAATAGATTTCCTTTTAATTCTCTTTAATGTCTGATATTTTTTCGACACAAAATTTTCTGGATTTTCAGTCATTCTTTCCAGTTTAATTGTTGAGTAGCAGCAATCAAGAACACCAAAACCCTAATAGGGGGAAAAAAAGGAAGAAGAAAGGATTGGTACTCAGATACTAGCTAATCAAAAGACAGAGAAACAAAACGAAAATGCATGTGAAATCATCCAACTGGTGTTCCACGGTTTAAGCTTCCTGATGCCAACCTCTTGTATCTTGAAAGCAGAACATCTTGTGGTGACAACAAGAAAGAGAGATCAATGGACGAAGGTAGCAAGGAAGAGAGAATGCTGGATCTCATTCCAGGATGTAGACAACCGGAGTCAGAGGCACCCAAGTTGCAGAACAAGGAGGATGTGCATCATGTTCTTGCTGCTCTAAGAAATGTTAGACAGCTGCTACTGCTCTCTGTGGGGAGGAAAGCTAATATTTACTCTCCAGAACAGCTCTTGGCTGGTCAGAGAGACTCTCATCAATGACTTCTTAAAATCTATATTGGTATTATTATGGTTTATATATGCATACATATCATAGATTTCCAATAAATTGCTCAAGAATGATGGATCAGGTCTCTCTGTGATACACAAAATATTTTTTTTTATCACTGTCATTCCATGTAGAATTTTAAGCCAATACATAAAATATGATCTATTTTCTATTTTTAACATTCATCTCAATATTTTTTACAGTTTAGTAGCAGTGATGGAAATGCAGGGGCACTCATAAAGTCATGGAACTTTGAAGACTCAAGTTGACTTTCTTCACCAGGTAAAATGGCACACCACACTGCACAGCTCAGAAATTTGGAGATAACAGCATAGTTTTGCATGCCATCCACAAAGCTTTGCAACAGAAGTTTCATCATGTCTACCAATTCATAAGGTGAAACATAATGCTTAGTCTCTTTGTAGTTAGAAATGATTGATGTTTTTAACCTTATTATTCAGAACAAATCATCAACCATTTTTTCTTTTTTTCCTGAGAGAAACAAAGAGGAAACAATTTGAACCAAAAATTGTGCTCCCAACAATTTTTAACCTAAAGTTTCCTAAGCTGTTAAAAAAATTACTTCAAATTATTTATCCCCTTCTGTGGTCCAAAGTTGGCACACCTGACATAACGAAACACCAATGGAATTCACCCTTTCATGATGATACATTTGTCATCTTTGTATTTCTGGATCCCACTCTGTTAGGTAAAGAGTTCTACCATGGTCTCTCAGTGTCAACTCTTGAGGAACAAGTTCCTCCAAGAAAAATGCCTACAGATTTTAACACTCATGCAAAAAAGATTCTCTTACCGGCTTGGTTCATCAGAAACATCATGTATTTGCCGAAGAAGGCTTATATAGCTTGATCATCTATACTTTTAAAGAAAAAAATGTTCCTAAGAGATAGGTTTTAAAGACTATTGGATCGATCCATACAATATCAATTAGTAGTGTTAAAACATATAGCTCGATGCCAATGTAGATACAGTTTAATTTTTTATCAGTGATACTAAACTGCATAAGTCAAAATATCATGGACAACAACAAAATCACTCTAGGCTAATGCCAAACATGTAACCCAATTGATGTAATCTATGTGAGTTCCTAATCGCATTAGTTAGAATCATCCTTAAATACCTTAAAAAAGAGGCCCATTGGTGATATCAAAATCTTCTTCAACATAGTTTGTGCCACTCTTTCAATATGCTGCATGGCCGATTACCAACCACGAAACCTCTGGTAGATACAAGAACATAAAATTGATATGGGGGCCTGTCAAACAAGATTAATGAAGAAGTGACTAAATAACTTATGATGCTAAAGAAAGGGGCAGCAACAGGGCTCCTACCAACATTAGTCTTGGGAGGGTCATTGGACGCAATCTCAACCTTGGATGATATAAATATAGAGGATGCTAATTGGAGAAGATATTGCAACAGTAACTTACATGAAAATCTCTATATCATGAGTGTCCCATCACGCATGAGCTACTGTTGTTGCCTTCTGGTTTCAGTAAATTTAAAAAAAAGTCAAACTTAAGAAAGTTGACCATGAGTCTCTGGCATCCAGAATGACAGAGCTACAAAAAACCTACCAGATCATAGTTGGATTGGCTGCCAACTTGAAGTGAACCTTGTGAAAACCTGAAATGAAAATATAGAGAAGTACAGTCAGCTCAGCTACTGGTACAAGAAGAGAAACAAGGTTCTTGATTTATTATGCTATTGAGGTTAGGTCAACCTTTAATAAATGTTAATATTGCCTCCTCCAGAAGCAGAGAAGTTAGGATGGGAAGCTTATGCATACATACATGAAACCAAGATATGAAACATATTTAGTTACATTGACACTATTCTTCTTTTATGAAGATCAAATGGTTTCTGAAAATTTGGACATGGGAACTTTCTACTTCCAAAAGTTTCTGTGATGAAAACCAGTGACTCATAAGATCAGGCGCAAGACCATTAAGATTTTGAGCCCTTTTCTTCAGACATTTAAACTGAAGTGAAGATGTAATAACTTGCTTTAAAAAGTAATTAAGAAAAATACCCTCTTTTCTCATATCTAATATCACCAAAAACAGAGACAACAGAATCTAAAATAAAAAAAAAGATCAATCACCTGATTGCTCTTGCCTTTCTTTTCTCCACTTCTGAAGTATCCATCATGGACTTTGGTGCAAATCTTTCCAAGCGAGCCTTCTTCTTTGCCTCCTCATCAACTATTATATCTATCTTAAGCCCAAACCTAAAACAAGGAAAGCAAGTGGTCTTAAACGCTTCTTCACAAAATATATGATCTCAGGGGGGAAAAGGATGAATTTGTTGAAACCAAATATAAGCACCTCTCTGCTCGGGCCTTTCTTTTTTGTTCCTCTAGTTGTCCTACATCTTTCCTTCCACTTAAGGGTGACCCAGTTCCAAACCTGCCAAGATTTGTAGTAATATGTAAAGACATAAAAAATTATAATTCATGCACCAAAAGAAAAAGAGATAACTAACTATGAGACAGCATGTACTAATTGGAAGCAAGGCAGACCATTTCTTTACAATAAGGCCTGAAGGAATAATGACCAGAAAATTTGGCAACATATAGCATTCAGTGAACCACCAATTATCAACATATGAAGACATAAAAGTTAAGCACCAGATCATTACAACAAATGCTAGTGACATACTCTTCAGAACCGATCAAGCATCATCCTGAGCAAACGAGAGACACCACAATTCAAGTCCAAAAATCACATGGGGCAAGCCTAAGAAGGTGATCTTTAAAACTCATTTAACATCTCAAGTCAAAGCCGACATCTTATACAGGTGTGTTTTACCAATAAATGAAAAAGCCAAAATTGGAATGCATTTGTTACCAATTCAGATTGCACCTCAACCAACAATGAAGAGGTCATCTATGTGAGAATAGCAATTATATATCATCAGTGCAATGTTCACTTCCCATGGCCTTGAACAACAATCACATACAATTCATAAATGCAAAGCTTGAAGTAGGTCTGATAGATCAGACTTACAATATGATGATAGTACAATATAAATGAGAAGAAACTAGTTAAAACTTAAGCTTGGCCAAATTGTTAAACCACCCAACACAAAAAACAAAAAGAACAATTTCAAATAATAAATTGGTAAGTTAAAAGATAATAAACTCGTCCATACCTAACCCTTAGATCATAATGTGGGATACCTAAAAATAAAGGTCATGGACATAACGAGACCAAGGAATTATTCATATTTAGCATTCAAGAGCAAAAATAATAATTATGATGTCAACATGAAATGTAGTTTGTAAGAGAAACAAAATTTTAAAAAGAAAATGATACTTCAAAGTTCAAACAAGACATGAGAAATAATCAATGGCACGTTAAACAAACAATCATTACCCTAAAAAATCCCATCTCATACTAACACTAAATTTTGAAGATACCACCATCTTACCTTGACATTATTACTCAATCCAGCTTTGACAAAAGTTAACTTATTTGTTAGAATATAAAAGAGGATGTGAGGAGAGTCCATGTACATATTCTTACCTCAATGTTCTCATAGAGGTTGTTTCGGAGACTCGGAAAGGTCCTAAAGGAGCAACGTTATATCATGGTCTGCCCTCTCAGAATATTAAAATAAGCCAATATACAAACATATATTCTTGTTCTTCTTAAAAGATTAAGACTGACAAGTTTTCTAATAGAAAAGTATTCAAGAAATTCTTTCTACTATCAGGGGAAATTATCTTGCCAATGTGATCGTGCCTTCTCAGGCTACTATGTGCTAGTATGAAACTTAAACCTCCCATTCACCATTTCCCTTTTGTCTCATGCTTACATACCTAAAGTAAAGTAAAATAGAAAAAAAAAATTGTTCAAAGCTCAAACCTTTTACCTCTCTGCTCGAGAATTCCGCTTCTCCTCTTCGGAGAGCATCACGGGCATCCCAAATCGCTCGGCTCGCCGGAGCTTCTTCCGCAGATCGGTGACGGGGCCGACCTCTAAAGCACTCGCCAAACCCAAGCTGGATCCTGCAACGGCACCGGCCCCATGGATCTCGGGCTGCTGCGGTGCGAAGCTAGCGTCCGGCGCAGGAGTAGGGTTTTCGAGGCATGCCGCTGGAAGATCGGGCATGTTGGCGGTCACCGCTGCAGGAGACGGAGGAGGATCGGCCGACGACGGGAGAGGCGTGACCGGTGCTTTCTTGCCGGCCTCCGTGACGGCACTGGGGTTTTGGGACACCATGGGAATTTGGGGATCGAAGGGCCACAGAGGACGAGGGGGGCTTCGCTTTATCGGTGACGCGACGTGGACCACGAAGCCTTACCGTATTCCGGTCCACCGGCCGGATATTGGTTTGGTTCAGCTCGGTGCGGTTTTGTTCCGGTCCACTGTGATCCCCATTCAATATTAGGTTGAAGAGGAATCAAATTATTTCAAATTTGAGAAGAATTTACAATCATTGCAACTAGCAAAGTATACATATGAACTTTGTTTAAGATAAATTCAGATATTTAATCATCTTCATAAATAATTAGATTAAATCCAATATTGGACGTATAAGTGTGTGTATATATATATATATATTTGAATTTAATTATTTTTTGTTCTTTTAGTCCCTCGAAATCACATCACGTTATGAAACTGTTGCACTGCCGTTTGATTTCTGACTCGCCCAGAGATAGACGTGTAAGTTGGCCTAAATGGTTGAGGAGGTCACCGGAACATTACTCGTCTCGACAGCTAAAGAGAGTGAGGTTACCGATTTGGTGAGCTATATAAAATGGTAACCGGTGCTCCCCACATCCGGTGTGGGCGGAGGATAACGTATCGCTTCGGCCTCGCCGCCCATGGCGTTTGTTTCGGCGACCCAACCCTCGTGCGTTCGGATCCCGCTTCGGTTCGATCTCCGGCGGGCTTCGGTCCCCTCCGCTTCCTCTCTCCTACCTGCTGACGCGAGATCCTCCCGCTACCCAGGTAGTCTTCTCCCCTTTGCGTCGGCTCGGTATGAGCTCTGCGTTTGCCGGATTCATGCTCCTTTGGTATCCGATTTCAGTTGGTGGCAGTCGTCGCTGCAGGCGTTCGATTGGCGTGCAGTGGGTCAAGGGGACCGAGCAAGAAGACGTCTCGGTTGCGGGTGACCTCATCGGACCTCTCCTATTAATACGCCCCCTTTACTAATTTTATCTATTTGGTACTTTTGCAACTATCATGTGATACGATAGAGTTTTTTTATGGGAGAATGCGTGTTCTTTTAATTTCTAGTTTATTCTGTTTATTTCTAATGTGTCCTGTATATTCAAACTAACTGTTAATGCGTGGATGCCGTCGACCTACGGGGACGTCCTGGCTTGGTCAGGAAGATGATCCGGCTGGCGTTGACCCTAGATGCTCCTTGTTCGCTTGGAGTAGGATCGGCGTTGCCCTGAGGTGCACCTATGCTCTACCAAAGTCCTTGCACAAGCGGTCAGCTTCGGGGGATGTTCCCGACCCGACCTCTCCGATGATAAAGTTAATAGAGTGGTGATCACAGTAATGACCTTGCCCTCCTAGGCTCTGGGTCTTGCTTGTATACTTGATTGGTCGATGGAGGATGGTCGATTACTCGTACCTTTCGAGCCCCTCATGTCGTTAGAGGCTCATTTATATTGACGGCTAGTGAACATGTCTTTCTGATGACAACGTCAGAGAAGGACAGCTAGGGGCGTGCAGTCTGGTCACGGACAAACTTGTAAACGGAGTGTTCAATGTAATGCTTATGCATGTCCATGTCTTTTGAATTGTTCATGCTTTGCACAACATGTAGTGGGTTAGTTGAAGGCTTAACAGTCCCATTTTAGTTGGGTTTGGTAGCCGTTTTAGGCTTGTACATAAAGTTGTGTCATATGGACACTTGTGAGGGATTTTGGTCTGTAGTGAACCAATTTGTACCGTTGTTGTGTAATCGTTCTGAGTTTATGAAGTCTATAGTTGTAATTTGCATTGGCAAGGAAGTGTTTGCTAAAATGTTTGTTTGTGGATCCCGAGTGAAGCGCTTTCTCTATCCCGTCTCCTCTTTTGTAGGTCCTAAGGGATCATAGGAGGTTTCAGGGAAGTTGACCTTTGCGGACGGACACGAAAGCGTGCTGCACGACTTAGGCAATACCAGCTAAGTCTGTGACAAATGGTATCAGAGCGGGACAAACACATATAAAAACACTTAACATGCAAACGTGGGGGATCCAGTGGGATTGTGTTGAGGGCAGCTAGCATGTGCGACCGTTTGGGGGAAATGAACATGGAGTTATAGGGAAAGGAGTGCTCAGAGGAGCGGGCATCTGAGAATGACATTCAGAGGAATAGCCAACCCTTCGTGCTAGAGGCACCATGAGGACAAGCAAGCTAAGAAGAATGCATAGCGTATAAAGGTTAGGATTGTTGAGTTCGAGCAATGGCTCGACGTTGGCAACTGAACTTGATAGTGCTCAAAGCAAGTGGAGCGCTTGGCAGAGGATGAGATCGTGCAAGGTGGGATGGGTTGCTCAACGATCGAAAGAGTTGTGTAAAGCTCACAGAGGTGAGGGGAATTGCTAACTTAAGGAATTCGATACTCATACAAGGGCTTGTATGTGGACGATGGATTGTCCGTGGCCATCCCAAGGTGATCGAAGGTCGGCGCCATGGAGCATTGAAACTTTCTCTTTGGCATGAGAATGATACGTCCGTAGAAGACTGAAGTGTGCAGCAGTTTCAGCATGTTGCTAGGCTCGGAGGGGTACAGTGGGAGCTGTATTGGTGAAGAGTCACAATCTAGCAAGTGCGTTTGTAGGGGCAAAACAATGCACAGTTTGTTCAGCAAGGTGGAGTAGTCCAAGGGGATGGTGGTTTCCAAAACTTCCAAAGAGAAGGATGCGAAGAGAGAAATTGCTCTAATGAGATAGATATTCAGGAGGAATAAATTCTGGTTCTCCAGAGAGAGAATCATGTGCAACGAATCGTATATGTTGAGGAGTACCTCGAGACAACAACTCCACAAAGTTTAACGGACCGAGCGAGCGACGAGGAATCGTCGCATGATCTCGCAAGAGGTAATGCATTGGTGGATGCATTGTGAGATCAAGTGGGGAGCGACCCAAGGCAACATAAAATGAAGGCACACTTGGAGTCGATATGGAGATCAGACTCAACAGAGGATTGACCCGTGGAATGGTGGGCGCGATGGCCACCATCAACTTAATGCAAATCAAGTAGCGGAGCAACTTGGGGATAACTTGGTGAAGTACCTAAGCTGCATGAAAGGAGTTAGCATAGAAGATGGAATATAGAGTGGAGGCATGAAGCTTTCCTTGGATAGAGGTCAAGTACATGAACTCTTGTAGAGACAGGAGTAGGCTCATGTCGTTCCATAGGTCCCTCATTCTGATGGAGTGGACTCATCCTGCATGGTGCCAAAGACGGAGGGAGCTTCGAGACACATGCATCTTATCTCGATGAAGCATTTGATGGAGGAACTAAGACGGCGCTCCTTGCGGAGGCGAAGTTGGTGTCAGAAGGCCTTGGCACGGGGCAAGAGGACGCAGAGATGGGTACTTTTGAAGAATATGCCATAGTGCTACCATTCGAGTTACCATGAGGGAAGCGGTGCGTAGCGGAGATTGTGTTGGTCGGGGCAGAGGCCCAGGATTCAGATAATGGTGTACCAAGTTCAGCGAAGTTGGTAAACTTCAGGAGCTGCTAGGCCACGGACTATCCTAGAGCTATGCTTTGTCTGGGTGTGATCCGAGAGCGGGTGGACGAAGGTCAATTGCCAAAGGAGCGAACACAATCGAAGGTGGAAAAGATCCTGTGATATGTTGGCAAAGGCCATACATGGTGAGATCATAGTTCGAGTTCATACCACAATAATCAGAATGCAAGGAGATGTCACCAGGAGGCGACATGGTGCCGTGGATCGTGGTGGAACAGGCAATGCGACACACACAAGAAAGTCCCGTGAGGGACTAGGTCATACAGAGGTATGATTGGGAGCTACTAAGAGCTCCACTTCGATGAACAACACGACGGTAAGAAGGGCCATGGATTGGACTCATCCTGATGGAGTGGACTCATCCTGCATGGTGCCAAAGATGGAGGGAGCTTCGAGGCACATGCACCTTATCTCGATGAAGCATTTGATGGACGAACTAAGGCGGCGCTCCTTGCGGAGGCGAAGTTGGTGTCAGAAGGCCTTGGCACGGGGTAAGAGGATGCAGAGATGTGTACTTTTGAACAATATGCCATAGTGCTACTGTTCGAGTTACCATGAGGGAAGCAGTGTGTAGCGGAGATTGTGTTGGTCGGGGCAGAGGCCCAGGATTCAGATAATGGTGTACCAATTTCAGCGAAGTTGGTAAACTTCAGGAGCTGTTAGGCCACAGACTATCCTAGAGCTATGCTTTGTTTGGGTGTGATCCGAGAGCGGGTGGCCGAAGGTCAATTGCCAAAGGAGCGAACACACTTGAAGGTGGAAAAGATCCTGTGATGTGTTGGCAAAGGCCACATATGGAGAGATCGTAGTTCGAGTTCATACTACAATAATCAGAATGCAAGGAGATGTCACCAGGAGGCAACATGGTGCAACGGATCGTGGTGGAATAGGCAATGCGACACACACAAGAAAGTCCCGTGAGGGACTGGGTCATACAAAGGTATGATCGGGAGCTACTAAGAGCTCCACTTCGGTGAACAACACGACGGTAAGAAGGGCCATGGATTCAAGGAGGGAATGCCATGGTACCGCAAAGGCGGGTCTTCCGTGCGTGCATCGAATTTTGCATCAGATGAAAGCCTTGGTCATCAGTATATAGGGCCTGTGTATCATCGAGGGAGAAGTTCAAATGCAAGTACCAGTGAGTCCCATGGGGGGACTTGATCATACAGAGGTATGATTGGAGCGATTGGAGAGTTGGACTGCTTCAGAGCTCACATTCGCTTAAGGGAGCCCGGCAAGTCAGAGGACAAGGCTGAGTAAGTAAACGTTACCACCAAGGAAGCTAAGGAGAATAGAATTGACGTAAGCCCTACAACATGATGGCAGAGGCCATCATGGGTGTTGTAGTCTATCTTTCCATCAACCAAGGGGAATTGCTTAGAGAATACAAAGGTGTCGAAGCAGGTGATCGAAAAAGGACGAGGAAGCGACGACGAGTCCAGAGGGACTTAGCCATCCAAAACCAAGCATCGGTCAGAATAAAGGTGGACTCGGAGGAGTGCCACATTGCCGCAGTGTCACGGACTTAGCTGGTTTTGCATAAGCCGTGCGGCACCATTCCGTGTCACTGCAATGGTCAGCCTCCCCGAAATCTCCTACAATCCCTTAGGACCTGTAAAAGAGAAGACGGGACAGAGGAAGCGCTTCACACGGGATCCACAAGCCACCCTTTCAGCAAACACTTTATAGCCAAAGCAAATTCCAACCATGGACATCACAAGCTCAGAACGGTTGCACAACAAAGGTATAATATTGGTCCACTACAGACTGAATTCTAGTACAAGTATTCCCTCGACGTAAACTTTATGTACAAGCTTACAATGGCTGCCAAACTCACTCAAATGAGGCATTAGCCTTTGGCAAGCCCTTTACAAGCTATAACAAACTAAAAGGGACACGGACACACATATGCATTACACCGAACACGCCGTTTATAATTTATTCGTGACATTCTCCTCCACTTATTCCTTCGACGTCCTCGTCGAAGCCTTTGCCGACGCTGCAACTTCTTTTCTTTGTTGGATCTTCGATCTGCTGCTCCTGCTGCGATACGCCCCTTGGCTCCCAATTGTTCTCCGCTTGTTATTGTTGAGTCGTCGAACTTTAATCCGCCATGCTGCTTCAACTCGCCAATGACTCTGACTCTGGTGTGGGGTTGGCAGAGTTGTGCTGATCCTTGCTGGTTCTTCCGGATTCATCTGATGAAGGAAAAAGGCCATCTTTGATATGTGCCAATCTTCAAATTCTTTTTGTCTCTTGAATTGGATAGATGCTGGTTGGAGCTTTAACGAGCATCGCCTCGCAACCTTTAAAGTTTTCAGGTCCTTCCTCCGAAAAATTTGCCCATCGAATCTTCTTCCACTTAGTTGTTTTGCCCAAGTAGGTTCGCATCACTTCCGCTTTTGATTGACATTCAATTGGGAAATGAAGCGGACAATCTACTCTCGTGAGCACCGATCACCATGGTGAGGACTTGACAATTCTTTGTCTTCCATTAGTCTCTTGAAGGGTCTTCAAATTTGTGCAGAGCTCCTCTGCTAGATAACTAAAAGAGCTGGGGTACTCGGTTTCGCCCATTCTCTTGAGAGTTGAGAAGGCAAAGGTTACTTGACTTCGCCCGCTTCCTTGAGGTTGTACTTCATGCATCAAGCTGGTTACTAGACTTCGCCTGCTCTTAGCTCACTTCCGAAGCATTTGAAGTGTTTGCAATCCTTGCGCTGAGTCAGCTACTATGATTCGCCTTCTCATTGCCATTGAACTTTTAGAATGCAAAAAGTTATCACTCCAACTTGGAGTAAGTCTTCGATAGGTTTGGTCGCCTTTGGGATTGTACCGCTTTCTCTATCATTTCTACCGCCGACTCCTCTGAGTAGCAAAGGTACAGTACCACGTACTGCCTGCTCCGATCCTTGGTCATGCACTCTCGCATTGACCCGGAATCCTTCACTCATGGCTATCTTGATGAAAAGTCTGTTGACACCGGCCTTACGAAGTTCTCTGGCTTCTGCCCTTCAGCCTTGTCTTGGTACATGGAGTTTGCCAAAGCATTCTCCGCCTCCACGGCCCATATCACGACCAAGCGCTCTCCCTCTATGAGAGTAAGGGATCGATGACTCCCCGGAAGTCCCGCCTCTACGGTACCATGGCACTACTATCCGTTGTCTTGCATCTGCGTCCCTTCTTCAAGATCGGTAGATCTACCTCTGCGGCATTGCGGCACTCCTCTGAGTCCACCTTCAATCTAACCGATGATTGATCTTGGGTAGCTGAGTCCCTCTGGACTCATCATTGCTTTCTCGCCCTATTTCGACCACCTGCTTCGACACCTCTGTGTTCTCTGAGCAGTTCCACTTGGTCGCTGGAAAGACAGACTGCAACTCCCATGTATGGCCACTGCCATTCATGTTGCAGGGCTTGCACCGTTTTTGTTCTCCTTAGCTTCATTGGTCGCAACGTTCGCTTACTCGGCCTTGTCCTCTGACTTGCCGGGCTCCCTTAAGCGAATGTGAGCTCTGAAGTAGTCCAACTTTTCAGCCACTCCGATCATACCTCTGCATGATCTGGTCCCCCATGGGACTCACTGTGTGTGTCGACTTGCCACGAACCATTCCACCACGATCCGCTGCATCATGTCGCCGCCTGGTGACATCTCCATTCATTCTGATCCCTGGGGTATGAACTCGAACTGCGATAGCTTCATGTGTGGACTCCGCCAACACATCGCAGGGCCTTGGCCATCTTCAATTCTATTCGCTCCTTTAGCAATCGACCTTCGTCCACCCGCTCTCGGGTCACACTTGGACGAAGCCTAGCTCTAGGACAGTCCATCGCCTAGCAGCTTCTCTGAAGTCCCCTGACTTCACTGAAATTGGTGCACCATTGTCTGGATCTTGGGACTCTGCCCCTACCAACACAATCTTCGCTGCACACCGCTTTCCTCATGGCAAATCGAATAGCAACACTGTGGCATATTCTTCAAGAGTATCTGCCTCTGTATCCTCTTGCCCCGTGCCGAGGTCTTCTAACACCAATTTCGCCACTGCAAGTTGTTTCGCCTTAGTTCCTCCGTCAAATGCTTCACCGAGATAAGGTGCATATGGCTCGAAGTTCCCTTCGTCTTTGGCACCATGCAAGATGAGTCTGCTCCATCAGAATAGAGAACCCATGGAACGACATGATCCTACTCTTGTCTCTGCAAGAGCCCATGCCCTTGACCTCTGTCTAAGGAAAGCTCCAAGCCTCCGCTCCATGTTCTATCTTCTATGCCAACTCTCTTCACGCGGCTTAGGTACATCACCAAGTTACCCCCAAGTTGCTCCGCTTCTCGATTTGCATTGCGTTAATGGTAGCCCTCACGTCCACCATTTCACGGGTCAGCCCTCTGTTGAGTCCGATCTCTATATCGGCTCCAAGTGTGCTTTCGCTTTGTGTTGCCTAGGGTTACTCCCTCACTTGATCTTCCTATGTGTCTACCAACACATCACTACTTGCGAGATCATACGACGGCTCCTTACTGCTCACTCGATCCACCGAGCTTTGTCTTGAGGTACTCATCAACCGGTGCAGTTCATTACACATGATTCTCCCTCTTGAGAACCGAGACTTATCCCTCCAGGATATTTGCCCCGTTGGAGCAACTTCTCTCTTCGCATCCTTCCCTCTGGAAGTTTTGAAGACCACCATTCTCTTGGACTACTCCGCCTTTTGCTGAACAAATTATGCCTAATTCTGCCTTCGCAAACACACTTGCTAGATTGTGACACTTCGCCAATACAGCTCACACTATACCCCTCTGGGTCTAGCAACATGCTGAACCTGCTGCACACTTCAGCCTCTTACGAAAGTATCCTGCACATGCCGAAGAGAAAGTTTCAATGCTCCATGGCGCCGACCTTCGGTCGCCTTGGGATGGCCACGAACATTCTATCGTCCACATGCAAGCCCTTGCATGAGTATCGGATTCCGTGAGTTTGCAACTCCCCTCACCTCTGTGAGCTTTGCACAACTTTTTCGATTGTTGAACAACCCAATCCACCTTGTACGGTTTTATCCTTTGCCAAGCACCCCGCTTTTCCTTGAGCACCGTCAAGTTTGGGTGCCAACGTCGAGCCACTGCTCGAACTCAGCCATCCCGACCTTTGTGCGCTACGCAATTCTTCTTAGCTTGTTGTCCTCGTGGTGCCTATTGCGCGAAGGGTTGGCCATTCTTCTGAATGCCATTCTCGGATGCCCGCTCCTCTTAGTGACTCCTTCCCCTACAACTCCATGTTCGTTTCCCAAACGGTCGCGCGTGTTGGCTGCCCTCAACGTAGTCCCGCAAGGTCCCCCACATTTGCATGCTAAGTGTTTCTAAGCGGGCTTGTCCCGCTCTGATGCCATCTGTCACGGACTTAGCTGGTTTTGCCTAAGCCGTGCGGCACCATTCCGTGTCACCGCAATGGTCAGCCTCCCCGAAATCTCCTACAATCCCTTAAGACCCGCAAAAGAGAAGACGGGACAGAGGAAGCGCTTCACACGGGATCCACAAGCCACCCTTTCAGCAAACACTTTATAGCCAAAGCAAATTCCAACCATAGACATCACAAGCTCAGAACGGTTGCACAACAAAGGTATAAAATTGGTCCACTACAGATCGAATTCTAGTACAAGTATTCCCTCGACGTAAACTTTATGTACAAGCCTACAATGGCTGCCAAACTCACTCAAATGGAGCATTAGCCTTTGGCAAGCCCTTTACAAGCTATAACAAACTAAAAGGGACACAGACACACATACGCATTACACCGAACACGCCGTTTATAATTTATCCATGACAGCAGGGGTAGATTTACCGATTGTGAAGAAAGGGACGCAGATGCTAGGCAGCGGATAGTGGGCATGGCAGTGCCATGGTACCACAGAGGCGGGACTTCCGTGGAGTCATCGATCCCTTGCTCTTATGGAGGGAGAACGCTTCGTCGTGAAATGAGTCGAGGAGGTTGAGAATGCAGAGGCAAACTCCAAGTACCAAGACAAGGCTGAAGGGTAGAGGCCAGGGAACTTCATAAGACCGGTGTCAATGAGCTTCTCATCGAGATAGCCGAAAGTAAAGGACTTCGTGTCGATGCAAGAGTGCATGACTAAGGAACGAAACAGACAGTACACAACGTTGTACCTTTGCTACTTAAAGGAGTAAGCGACAGAAATGATGGAGAAGAAGGTACAATCCCAAAGGCGACCTAAAACTATTAGAGATGCGCTCCAAGTTGGAGTAAAAGTGAATCACAGTAGCTAACTCAAAGCAAGGAGTGCAAACACTTTGAGTGCTTCAGAAGTGTGAGCTAAGAGCAGGTGAAGGCTAGTAACCAGCTTAATGCATAAAGTACAACTCTCGAGGAGGCGGGCGAAGTCAAGTAACCTTTGCCTTCTCAACTCTCAAGAGAATGGGCGAAATCGAGTACCCCAGTTCTCTTACTTATCCAGCAGAGGAGCTTTGCACAGATTCGAAAACCCGTCGAAAGAACTTAATGGAAGACAACAATTGTTAAATCCTTACCAATGGTGATCAGTGTTACTAAGAGCAGATTGTCCGATTCATTTCCCAACAAAATGGTAATCAAAAGCAGAAGTGATGCGAACCTACTTGGAAGTGACAACAAAATGGAAGAAGATTCGATGGGCAAGTTTTGCGAAGGAAGAACCTGAAAACTTCAAAGATTGCGAGGCGATGCTCGTTAAAGCTCCAAGAAGCATCCAACTAGTTCAAGTGACAAGAGGCATCTGAGAGACTGGCGCATACCAAGGATGGTCTTTTCCTTCATCTGAAGAATCCGCAGGAGCCAACAAGAATCAACACAACTCAGTCGACCCTCAACAGAGTCAGAATAATTGGCGAGTTGAACCAGTATGGTGGATCAAAATTCAATGACTCAATAACAACAAATGGAGAGCAATTGGGAGCCAAGGGGCACATTGTAGCAGGAGCAGAAGATTGAAGATTCAGCAAAAGCAAGGAGTTGCAGCGTCGGCAAAGGCTTCGATGAGGATGTCGAAGGAATAAGTGGGGGAGAATGTCACATACAAAGTTGTAAACGGGGTGTTCAATGTAATGCTTATGCATGTCCGTGTCTTTTGGATTGTTCATGCTTTGCACAGCATGTAGTGGGTTGGTCGAAGGCTTAATAGCCCTATTTTAGTTGGGTTTGATAGTCGTTTTAGGCTTGTACATAAAGTTGTCACGTGGACACTTGTAAGGGATTTTGGTCTGTAGTGGATCAATTTTGTACCTTTGTTGTGCAACCGTTCTGAACTTGTGAAGTCCATGGTTGTAATTTGCATTGACAAGGAAGTGTTTGTTAAAATGGTGGTAGAACCCTAGCGGATTCTAAGCTTGAGGTTGATCTCTATAGGGGATCGGCCTCCTTGGAACTCTATAGGGGTTCCTTCCTCCAAGTTGCTGCTCAAAGGCTACTAAAAGATTGATCTATTCCTTAATGAAAAGAGGGTGAATACATGACTATTTATAGGGCTTCTAAACGCCAACTCCTAATAGGACTCTTACTCAAGACTTTTACTTCTAACTAACTCCTACTTCTAATTAGGACTCTTTCTCTAGTAGAACTCCTAATTCTAATAGGACTTTTTCCTCAATAGGACTCCTACTTCTAATAGGACTCCTACTTCTAATAGGACTCCTCTAAGAAGCAACCTAACCCTAATCTAGCCGGCCTCTTCACCTCTTTAATAGGGGTCGGCTAGATAGGATTTACATGAATGCCCTTATCAATAAAACTAAATTATGACTCTCATAGCTAGAGTCCTAACAAATGGTTGCTTGTGGATCCTGAGTGAAGCGCTTTCTCTTTCCCGTCTTTTCTTTTGTAGGTCCTAAGGGATTGTAGGAGGTTTCGGGGAGGCTGACCTTTACGGACGGACACGCAAGGGTGCCGCACGACTTAAGCAAAACCAGCTAAGTCCATGACAGTTTGTCAGTGTAGGAGTATGCCTGAAACGAACAGGGGATGAGACTTGGTGTCAGATGCCCAGAGAAGATGGTTGGCCACATCATTTGAGATTAATGCTCCATGCAATCAGGCGTGCGAGCGTTCCTAAAATCATGGTTGAGAGCGATAGGTCTCTGGCAACCGATGACCCAATCGAGGGGGAAATAGGGAGGATGGGCTTGGTTGTTGTGTATCGATAATCAACTTGTGTGACCTTTTCGGGTTTCGCACTCCGATTGATGGCCATGGGAGGCGGCGCGGGCTCTTGCGCATGTGTCAATCCCCAAGTGGCTGTCCATGACTGGGGGAGTCAATAGTGCAATGCTTGCCCCTTGCTTTCCCTATCACTAACCTTTTTGCCAATGATTTAGTTATCGGGAACAACGTGACACAATTTCTGATGTGCATAATAAGCTCATGGTTGATGTGGAATGAGTAGATATTGACGTTCAATGGGAAAGAATGTCAAAGAGGAGTGGTGTGTGATGGATTGGATTGTCTTTTGACAAGATCTCATTCTTGCTATCGCATCGAGATCAGTTGATGAGATGTTCTTTAATCTTTTTGAGGAAAAGTTGTTTTTGATGCTTACTTGGATCATAACCAAGTACAATGAACTTTCTCCTTTAACTCACTTGGTTCTGAATTTACTTGTGTGGTAGAATGTTATGATCTGGATAAACCATGATGCTGATTGAGATTAACTTTTTTAACTTCAGCAATGCCTAGAGTGCACTGAGGCACATTGTGTCAGAGTAGGCATTCACATTCTGAGGATGACCATATGCATAAACCTATTAAGTTTATTGCGAAAGGTCAATTAAGGGCGGTGCTTAATGAGACATTTTTTACAATATTCAAACATCGAACGGATCTTGGTTTAACATTGCATTACATGAGATTTCCCTGAAATCATTTTCAATTACTAAATTGAATCTGGGATACAGGTAATCAAGAACTATGAAAAGGTCTTGACTAATTCTCTTGCTTATATGTTCTGAACTGCAATGTAAGAAATTGGATCCTTTACACACTAGATCCAGGAACCCAAATTTATGAGTTCTACTGATGGATAATATTCTAAAAACTTTCATTTCTTTGAGCAAATAGTACTTTGATTAGTAAAAATTCATTTTGCACATGTTTGTCATAGAATCTTATGCTAGACAAGTATCTATATGAAAATAACAACTGATATATTGGTATTCTACCTTCTAGGAGATCATTTCTGAATACTGTGGTGCTATATGCAACAATATCACACTACCTTTATTCTATGTCAATGGCTCTTATAGAAGGCAGTGTCAAGCCGTCAACCTGTTGTGTAGATTACTCATCTGTTTGGTGAACTACCTCTTTTTTCATTTCACATGCTGAAAATTTGACTATTCTCTTGAGAAGATCATCATGCAGTAATTTTATCAGAAAGATGAGCTCGAGCTTGATTTTGCAATTTTTTTGTTTATATATGTTTTTTTTTTTGGATGGTCTAAACCCCGCTAATGTAAATCTTCGTGTCTAATGAGTCTATCATTTTTAACCTTTTTTATTGTTTTAGGGTTACTGATTAGTTCTCTGTAGTATGAAATTGGACTTTAATATAGCTACTAAAAGAATAGGATCAAATATTGTTAATTATGCTTTCTCAGTATTTCTCCATGCTTATATTAAGTGATTCATATATTTCATAGCCATCCAAAAACATACCAGAATTCTGATACCTATCTCTTTGAAACTAATATATGTTGAAATGGATCTGCAGATGAAGTGGAGAAGACCAATTCGTTGTCGCATGATGAGGTAGATATCGATATAGTGGCTGCTTCAGATCCTGTTGCAAGTGGCAGCCGAGGTGTATTGACAGATAAAACTTCTTCTTTGAAAACTGTTGCTCTCTGGGTGCGTGCCTCTATATTACAAGCTGAAGCATGCTTCTGGTGGTTTTGCAGTTTCCTTGTTTCTTGAAATGAGGATTGAATGCTATTTCTGATCATTAATTTCTTTTTTTTTCAGGTCTTTGCTGCTGTGACTTTTGGAGTTTGCTTGGGTTTTAAGGATGGTGTTGAAAAGGCATCTGAATTTTTTGCAGGGTATGCAGCATGTATGTTACTGAACCAATATTTCAGATTGTTAGTATCCATAAATATAGGTATAATTGTGCTTAAAATGTTTGGAAGTATAACCATTTGCTTCATCAATAGGCTGGTATGTGTCTTTGCTACTTGATTAGGGCGTGTTTACTTTTTGAGATCTGTAAGCTTCATTTGATTTATCTAAGGAGACAACCTGGTGGATACGAATTATATGAATAGTTAAAATGATAGGATTTTGAGTCTTCCATGTCCAATGTGTATGGTCTTAATAATATATATATATATATATATATATATATATATATATATATATATATATATATATATATATATATATGTAGTGTATATACAGGATTCAAATCTCGAACTGCATCTTGCTCGATACGAATCGGTTTGCCAGCTAATTGGCATGTGGATTGCCTGCTATCGGGCGGTATTAACTGGCGGACAAGACGAGGAGTATGACGGGGAGGAAGATGAGGTTGTGGTGCTCGTTGGATGGAGAACGGAGTTGGATGTGGTGGGACACGAAGAAGCGCTCCGTTTGGTGGAACGCCATAGGGGGCGGGTCCTTGTTCTATTGGGCGGAACGCGGTAGGGGGCAGGTCCTTGCTCTGTCGGGCGGAACACGGTAGGAGGTAGAGGGATCGTGGCCATTGTGGTTGGGGAGGTCGCGGTCAATGATGAAGGAAAGGATCTTGGCCCAGGTTGGACTGCTACTTCCCCTTCTCGCTCTCGTCGTTATCTTAGTCTTCTTCCTCACAGTTGCTGAGGGCGGCAGCGACGGGGGAGCGGGAAATGAGCTCACCCTGGGCTGGATCCTCGTTGGATTTGGCTGCCACGGGAGCATTGCATAATGCTTTATGGGGGATGAGTTTGAGCTAGAGATGGAGGTGACCTTCATCTCGTCTCTCGAGATGGAAAGGGAGTGATAATTTGTGATAATTTTTTATATAAACTCATATATGTTTAAACATATACATGGGGGATATTTTTATAAATTTTTTTTATACTAATTATTACTCATAAACATATGTATATAAAAATGCATATATTAAGCGGTATGTTAGGTACACTCGTTGGATGGAGAAGGGAGTTGGATGTGGTGGGACACGAAGAAGTGCTCCGTTTGGTGGAATGCGATAGGGGGCGGGTCCTTGCTTTGTTGGGTGGAACACGGTAGGGGGTAGAGGGATCGTGGCCATTGTGGTTGGGGAGGTCGCGGTCAACGATAAAGGAAAGGATCCTGGCCCAGGTTGGACTGCTACTTCCTCTTCTCACTCTCGTCGTTATCTTAGTCTTCTTCCTCACAGTTGCTGAGGGCGACAACGATGGGGGAGCGGGAGATGAGCTTACCTTGGGCTGGATCCTCGTTGGATTTGGCTGCCGTGGGAGCATTGCAGAGTGCTTCATGGAGGATGAGTTTGAGCTAGAGATGGAGGTGACCTCCATCTCGTCTCGCGAGATGGAAAGGGGGTGATAATTTGTGATAATTTTTTATATAAACTCATATATGTTTAAACATATACCTGGGGGATATTTTTATAAATTTTTTTATAGTAATTATTACTCATAAGCGTATATAAAAATGCATATATTGAGTGGTACGTTAGGTACACTATACCATACCATATTGAGCAAAGCTCAATATACCAGTACGGTACAAAATTAAAAACCTTGGTATATACTATCTATTTCTTCTTTTTTTGGAGTCAATTGGCACATATCAGAACACTGCCCTCACACATTATTGTGGAGGATGAGTGTTAAACAAACCTGATGCACACATTCAATCGAAGAGCAGTTTTCTGAGAGGTTGTTGTTGTTACTATTTCAAAGAACATGGTTTTCGTAATCAAGAAACTTCTATTCACTTGATGATATGTCATTGTCCCTTATAAGAAAAGTGGAATTGTCTCTATAGTGTAAAAGTTATAATAAGCAGAATTCAAGAAGAAAATGAAAAAGAAATTAAGCAAAAGTATTGTGCCATTGAAAAACTAGGGCTACAAACCTCTATCAGAAGAACACAGAAAAATAACTCCATGGATCATTTAAGAACAGCAGACAACCTCTACCAGTATTGATATCACTCCACCTTCATTCAAGAAAAAAGGAAGTGCAAGAAATAGCTGTGAGAAATATCTCATGATACTCATGACTCATCACTTTTTTAAATTATTTTATTTTGTTCAAGTTGTCAGCTATGGTTTTATTTTGATACCTTCGTTCTCTGATATTATAGTATCTTGAAATAATATAGTTGCAATATAAAGTTTGCATTTAGAACAGTGAAAAATCTTTGAACTAGAATGAGAAAGAGGTCAGGATTCATCAAAGACCCAGTATTCAGCTGTTGGATTATCTTTTTTGCCCCTTTACTAGAATCATCTAATTCTGTTCTTCTGATTGGTTGACTTCTTGTTAGCAGTTTTCCTTTTTGTTGGAAACCTGCCATATCTTTGTCTACATTCATTGCACATGGCAGGTGCAACCCGCTTTGCCAATGCTGGTCACACACCATCCACATGCCCACAGTTCATATATGACCGCTGACTGTACCCTGCTCTCTACCTAGAACTTTTAACACCCTATCAGCATAGCATATGCTGTCTGACATACCAAGGCACTGGCAGGTTTGGCAATGTATGCTTAATATTATCTGTAGGCCTCATTCAGTGTTATGCATTTTTATTAATAAGAATGAATGAGAGTTGAATTCATTTTTGTAGGTTTTTTAATCCAAATTCTCTATGTTGTCAATCAGTTCTGTGATTATGTTCTGCCAGCTAAGTCTTTTGTTGATTTCAGTTATTTTCAGAGACAATGGTTGGTTTTGTTGTAATGATTAGGAACACGTATTTGATTAAATATACTATGTTGCAGCTATATATTGGAACAGAGTCTTTCAGTGGACAATCTCTTCGTCTTTGTTTTGGTTTTCAAATATTTCAGAGTACCAGTAAAATTTCAGGTGGTCTGGTTTGTTTTTTTTTTACTTTTTTGCATGGTCTATGTTTGACCTTATGGTGCTAATAGAATCTTATTATCTACAAAAATTAGAATCGAGTGCTCTCATATGGTATTGCTGGTGCAATCATCTTCCGTGCAGTAATGATCCTGCTTGGGACAGCAACAATTCAGGTTAAATTATCTTCATTCATTCCACCATTTCTCTTCGTATTACTGTCAAATCTCACTATCATTTCATCTTGATGTCAACCTATGTCTCAGAGATTTGAGTCAGTGAACTTTCTACTGGCCTTGATTCTTCTATATTCGTCATACAAGGTATACTTTCTCCTTCTACATAATGAAATAGAAATATTTTGCAGTTTAAATGGTTAATTATCATAATTTAACAATTGGTAGCTAAATAATATTTTTCTTTTGAAGTGATGCTCGTGTCTACTATGTTATCATTGTTTGTTGATGGATTTTTTAGAGATATATTGGGTCTCCATTACTCTCAATAATGGGTTGAACTGATATATATATGTATATATATGTATATATATATGTATATGTATATGTATATATATGTATATATATATATGTATATCTATATGTATATGTATATATGTAAATGTATATATATATGTATATTTTTATGTATATGTATATATGTATATGTATATATATATATGTATGTGTATGTATATATGTATATGTATGTGTATGTGTATGTGTATATGTATATATATACACATACACATACATATATATATACATATACATATACATATATATATACACTATGTGTATATATATATACATATATATACATAGTGTATATATATATACATATATACACATATATATACATACATATATATATATATATACATACATATATATATATATATATATATATATATATATATATATATATATATATATATATATATATATATATATATATATATATATATATATATATATATATATATTACTTTTAAGCAGTGTTTAACCAAACACCAGATATCACAATCTTGAAAAACAGGGCTGAGTATTGACCTCAATTTTTTGGGTTGTGGTTTGCCATGGAGATGAAATTCAGCTTTGAGGCTTCTGGAAATTGTTACCTATTTTTTAAATTATGGCATACATATATCTGTTATAGCTTCACAATTTACAATTAATTTGTTGTTTTTATTGAGCTAGACAGTACATATGAGCATGCTAATTAATGATGTGCAATATATTTTATTATCATTTTTTTCATTCATCAACTGTATTGTAGATGTTTTTGTTAGCGTGTCCTCAGACTGATTGTATCAAATTATAGACTTAGTTACAGTGATGCAACTTATATAATTATTTCGAGGACAAGAAATTCAGAGTATGGTTTCAATGAGCAGACAATCTTATCCTTTATTCGATGAGTGCTATAGGTCACAGAATATCTGAGTGGTTACATTTCACTGATTTCCTTTTGCTTTTTCATATGTTCCTTAAATCTTGTAGTTCCTAATCTATTATGGATACGAGTGTTGTAAATGTACATTTTCTGATCCCCACCATTTATTTGTCTTCCCAATTTGATGTGATCTGATTATTCA
This sequence comes from Musa beccarii, assembly GCA_024322285.1. Classification (NCBI taxonomy): domain Eukaryota; kingdom Viridiplantae; phylum Streptophyta; class Magnoliopsida; order Zingiberales; family Musaceae; genus Musa; species Musa beccarii. Next base: position 12,950,321 of record CM044400.1, read on the forward strand.
AATTCTTGTGTCACAATTTTTAGGATTAAAAAACAAATCATGCTGTATTATTCTACTAATTTGAGTTTATAAGGCCTGATATCATACATGCGTGTGTGTATATATATATATGTATATGTATATATATTTATATATATATATACACATGTATATACATATACATATGTATACATATACACACACATATATAGTATTCTGTTCATGTTTTTTGTACGTGGTGCTGCTTGCTTCATGGAGAACTATGTAGAATATTACAAAATATCTTTAAGCACACTAATATAAAAAATTATTGTTAACCTAACAGCTATTTTCTACTGAAGAGGAGGAGACTGATCTGGCTGATAACTTCATTGTAAAAACATGCCAAAAGTTTATACCTGTTACAGGTGACCTCACACCAGAATCTTCAGTTGCTTTGTATTTGTCTACTAAACCAGATATTTCTATTTGATTTTCTTAATTGGGTCAATTGTGATTTATATATGAATCTATAATAGTAGTACTATTGGTAGAATATTGGCTGATGCATGTACTGTGTACTGTTTTGTTATATAGGACATTTGAAACAAGTTTTTAGATGGTTAATTATTTATATCTTACAAGGATTGAAATTTTGTACCGTACCAGAGTTTCGATACTTTCTCGCTATGGTATGGTATGGTATACCGAACTGTCACGCACTTAGCTAGAATTGCCTAAGTGGTGAGGCACCCTTGCTGCAAGCCACAGACTTAACTGGAGTTACCTCTAAGTCAAGAATCACCTTTGCGCCCACTTTGATCAGACTTAGCTTGGAATGCCTAAGTCTTGAGGCGCCCTTGTAACATACGCGTCCGCAAAGGGTCAATCGAACTGCAACCTCGTGTAGGTCCCGTAGGACTTGTAAAAAGAGAAGTTGATTAGTCTTGAAATGAGCGGCGGACAAGTCCCGACGTCTCGCGAAGAGGGAAGTTTTACAAGCAATTGAGCGAGCACTTGGAGTGCAGGAAAACAGAGAAAGAGAGGAGGAAAACAAGGACTTTAGAAGGGTGAATGAGCAACTGCAAGTCCGCAAACAACTACTCCCCAGGTGCCGAGCGCGAAGGTAAGTTTTCGTCAAGTTGACGTGCAAACTTGTGAAAGTGTTCAACACCCGACAATATACCGAAGCCCCATCCACTCGTACACCCGGGTGGTTCCAAGGGGTGAGATGGTCGACGTTCACAGCGTGGTGCTGCGGGTGCAGAAATCAACCCGCAGACACACGAAAAACAGAGCCATTTTGGGGTTTTTGGGCGATGCAATGAAGCGGTTGTTCTGCACATATGCAACCTCCATTTCTTACATTTTTACATGGGAAACACACCAAAAGTATGGCAAAACAGGCTGTTAAGGATATGTACAAACATGGGCAAGCGACGAATGGTACGTTGAGCGAAGTTGCTGTGAGTGTGCGACGACCGTTCGTGACATTCTCCCCACTTAAACTGTCGGCGCCCTCGTCGACGCTTGTTGGTAAGCTTTGATGGTTGCTTCTTCATGTCGGAGGGCATTTTCTGGCTCCCAATTGGCTTCGGTTGTGGGAAGCTTCCGCCACTTCACCAAGTATTCAATCTGCTCAGCTCCATTGGGTAGCTTTGTCTTGCGATCCGCTAAAATGGTCTCAACTCGCTTCTCATAGGAGGTTCTGGTGGGAGGTTGCCGAGTTGAAACGCCTCGGGAAGCATCTTGCCGATCAGAGTGGTAGGCTTTCAAGTTGCTGGCATGGAAAACATTATGAATCTTGAGCCACGCGGAAATGCAACTTGTAGGAGACGTTACCCACCCTACTGATAATGGGAAGGGGCCATCATACTTGCGCACCAATCCTTTGTGCACCTTGTTTCTAAAGAATTGGAGTGATGCTGGTTGGAGTTTCACCAACACCAAATCGCCGACTTTGAATTCCTGTGGTTGCCTTCCCAAGTCTGCCCACTTCTTCATCTTTCTGGTCGCCTTCTCCAAGTAGGCCCGCGCAATATCTGTATTTCGATGCCATTCTTTTGCCAAGTGATATGCGGACGGATTACTTCCTGTATATCCAATAGCCAAAGTGTGAGGAGTCGACGTTACCCACCCTACTGATAATTGGGAAGGGGCCATCATACTTGCGCACCAATCCTTTGTGCACCTTGTTTCTAAAGAATTGGAGTGATGCTGGTTGGAGTTTCACCAACACCAAATCGCCGACTTTGAATTCTGTGGTCGCCTTCCCAAGTCCGCCCACTTCTTCATCTTTTCGTCGCTTCTCCAAGTAGGCCCGCGCAATATCTCAGATTTCGATGCCATTCTTTTGCCAAGTGATATGCAGACGGATTACTTCCTGTATATCCAATAGCCAAAGTGTGAGGAGTCGACGACTGTTGTCCTGTGATGATCTCAAAGGGGCTCTTGTTGGATGCAGAGCTTCGCTGTAGGTTGTAGGAGAATTGGGCTATGTCTAACAGCTTCACCCAATCTCGTTGGTTGGCACTCACGTAGTGCCGAAGACATTGCTCTAGGAGCGAGTTTATTCTCTCAGTTTGGCCATCCGTCTGGGGTGGAGGCTTGTGGAGAAGTATAGCTTCGACCCCAACAATTTGAATAGCTCGGTCTAGAATCATCCCAGAAATCGAGCATCTCGATCACTTATGATATTGTGCGGGACTCCCTAATACTTCACCGCATTCTTCATCATTAGCTTCGTCGCTTCCTCTGCTGAACAGTGTAGGGGAGCAGCAATGAAGGTTGCATACTTCGAAAATCGGTCGACCACCACAAGTATCGATCTGAGTCCCCCTACTACCGGAAAGCTTGATATGAAGTCCAGAGAAATGCTCTCCCACGGCCTTTCTGGTACGGGCAACGACTCTAAAAGTCCCACCGGCTTCCGCTGCTCCACCTTATCTTGTTAACAAGTTAGGCACGTTCGAACATATTCCTCTACATCTGTCCCCATCTTCGGCCAATAGAAGGCTCTCTCTACGAGAGCCAATGTTCGTTGAATGCCCGGATGTCCTGCCCAAAGGGAATCGTGACACTCCTTCAAGAGTTCACGCATCAAATTGTCCACTCGAGGGACATAAACTCTATTCCCTTTGGTGTAGAGTCCCTCCTGGACCCAAAATCGTCGTGCCTTGCCTTCTTGGATCAGTTGCATCAAGGTTACTGCCTGGGGATCACTGTACAGTCCATCCTTGATCCGAGAAAGGAAGTTGGAGTGCAACTGACTAGCTTGGCCTCTGCCCTCCAATTGTATAGCATTCACTCGCTCCACTTTCCGGCTCAACGCATCGGCTACGACATTTGCTTTGTTGGGCTTGTACTCCATTACTATATCAAATTTTGCCAGGAAGTCCTGCCATTGTGCTTGCTTTGGAGAGAGTTTCTTCTGAGTCTGAAAGTAACTCAAAGCGATGTTGTCTGTCCTCAGCACAAATTGCGATCCGAGAAGGTAGTGCCGCCACTCTCGTAAACAGTGGATCACCGCTGTCATCTCCTTCTCGTGCACTGGATACCGCCGCTCGATCTCGTTGAGCTTGCAGCTTTCATAAGCCACCGGGTGGCCCTCCTGCATGAGTATTCCCCCAATAGCGAAGTCTGAAGTATCTGTATGAATTTCGAAGGGCTTCCCATAGTCTGGCAATTTGAGTATCGGTTCTTCCAAAATGACAGCCTTTAGGTCTTGGAACGTCGCTTCACATTTGTCAAACCATTTCCAAGGCTGCTCCTTCAGCAACTCCGTTAGTGGAGTTGCGCGCTTCGAATACCCCAGTATGAAGCGTCGATAGTAGTTCACAAACCCAAGGAAGGATCTCAGTTCTGGCACCTTCTTTGGAGTTTGCCAGTCCACAACCGCTTGCACCTTTGATTTATCCATCCGAATAGAACCGTCGCCGATTCGATGCTCCAAGAATAAGATCTCTTTTTGAGCAAAGTAGCACTTTTCTCTTTTTACGAACAAAGAATTCTTCTTGAGAACTTTGAAAATTGTTCGAAGGTGGTCAATATGCTTCTTAAGGGTTTGGCTATAGACGACAATATCATCCAAGTAGGCGACCACAAACTTGTCCAAATACTCCTTGAATAGTTGGTTCATAAGAGTGTAGAATGTGGTCGGAGCATTGGTTAAGCCGAAAGGCATCACCAAGAACTCAAATGCTCCATACCTGGTCACACAAGTAGTCTTTGCCTCATCGCCTTCAGCAATACGCACCTGCCAGTACCTCGACCGAAGGTCGAGTTTGGAGAAATACTTTGCCTTGCCCAGTTGGTCGAACAAGTCTGCAATGAGCGGGATGAGATACTTGTTCTTCACCGTCACCTTGTTAAGGCTCGATAGTCGACGCATAGTCGGAGGCTCCCATCTTGTTTCTTCTGGAAGAGAACTGGAGCCCCAAATGGTGCTTTGGAGCTGCGGATGAGACCACCGCTTAGCAGTTCATCTAACTGCTTTTGAGCTCGCCACCAGGAGGGGCATGCGGTATGGTGGTCTCGCTGGAGGCTTCACTCCCGGCTCCAGCTCAATATAATGATCCACGCCTCTGCATGGTGGCAGAGTTTTCAACAACTCAGGTGGCATAACGCCTGTGAACTCCTTCAGAATGTTTGCCACTGCAGCAGGTTCTTGAATGGCCTCCCCGTCGAGTATTTCCAGCTTTACAGCCGCCACGAAGGTTAACTCTCCTTTGCGTAGACCTTTCTTCAATTGCAACACCGATAGTTGTTGTGGGTCCTGGGTTCCTCTCCGAGAGACGGGAACCACACAGGGGTTGTCATCTCCCATCAGACATAAGGAGTCTAGGAACGACATCGGCATCAACTTTGCTGCGTGCATGAACTCCATTCCGAGAATCATTTGGAAGTCATCTAATGGCACCGCCATCATGTTTGTGCGCCTGCTCCATGATCCGATTTTGATGGAGACTCCCTTTGCTAGCCCGGAGATCGGCTTGGCCTCCGAGTTGACCGCCTTCATCCGACTTGGGTTCTTCTCCAAGATTAGCCCAAGCCGCTTTGCTTCTCGGTCGGCAATGAAGTTGTGGGTAGCACCCGTGTCCACCATTGCTTGGGTGGTTTGGTCGTTGAGTTTGATATTCACATACATTAGCTCACTGCTTCCTGCTTTTTGTTGCTTCGGCTTCATGTTCTCCCCCACTTGACCCCACAATGCATTCAACAAACGCATTGCACCCATTCGGGGTCCTTGCGACTTCTCATCATCGCTACCAAATTCGGAGTTACACGAACTGAGAGCAACTGCCTTACCCTTGTCTAGCTTGGGGGGATTGATGGAAGCCGACAAAGCATTGAGTGCCTGCTTTTGTGGGCACTCCCACACCCTGTGTGGCCCTCTGCACAAGAAGCATCTACCAGGTCTTGAGGCCTTGCTGTTTGAGTTCGGCCCCTTATGGAAACTCTTCTTCCTTTGCTCGCCCCCAGGTTCCTTCCCAAGAGGGTGCTTTGGATGGCGATTTCCTGTAGACTGTTTCTTCTTCCTCGAGTCCTCTGACGAAACAAAGTCGATGAGTCTTTCTGCGGCTGTAATTGCTCCGATCACATCAGTGACATTCCGTCGATGAAGTTCCTGTTGAGCCCATGGCTTCAGGCCGTCAAGAAAGCTAAACAGCTTATCTTTTTCAGACATGTCTTGAATGTCCAGCATTAGTGCAGAAAATTGCTTCACATAGTCCTGTATGGAAGTCGTTTGGTGGAGTTGTCTCAACTTCCTCCTTGCGAAGAACTTAGTGTTCTCGGGCAGGAATTGAGTTCTCAACTCACGCTTCTAAGTCGTCCCATGTGTCCACTCGGCACCGACCTTGTTGAATCTCTTCCCAACGAGTTTTCCACCAAAGCTTTGCATCTCCGTTCAGATACATGGTCGCTATCGAAACTTTGGTGTCCTAAGAGTCTGGCCTTGTAGCTCGGAAGTACTGTTTCATATCAAACAGGAAATTCTCGAGCTCCTTCGCATCTCTAGCACCCCCATAACAATGTGGGTCGGGCGCTCTGAAGCTTTGTGTTGGCGCAACGTGGGTGTTGCTTCCCGCATTTAGCGCCCTTATGAGCACTGTCACTTTGGAAGTGAGTTCCACCACCATTTCTTGCAGACGTTGTACGGAGTCCTTGGTGTCATCCGTTTGTCGGTCTACTAAGGCTTCAACCTTGTTGATCCGGGATTCGGCTTCCTCTTGTGAGCTCTCTACCCCAAGAAGTCTATGTTGGCCTTGGTAGAGTTCCTTCAAGCTCGCTTCAAGAACATCCAAGCGAGTTTTTACCGCTATGATCCTTTCTTTATGGCTCATTTTCCCGGTCGGCGCTCCAGATTGTGCCTCCTTCGCTCGCGACGAGTAGCCTACTTCTCGCTCATCATGTCGACTACCTCGCTCTTCCTGAGCGGCACTAGCAGTGAGGGAGCGAGTTTGCACATGCGACCCACCTGTGGCTGCTTGGGGCAACAATCCGGCTTGCCCTATCTTGCTCGATTCGTCGTGATGTTTCGCCATGGCGAGATTGCGAAGTTTCTTCGCTGCTTGCTCAAATTGCTTGCCTGCTCTAATACCACAATGTCACGCACTTAGCTAGAATTGCCTAAGTGGTAAGGCACCCTTGTGGCAAGCCACAAACTTAGCTGGAGTTGCTTAAGTCAAGAATCACCTTTACGCCCACTTCAATCAGACTTAGCTTGGAATGCCTAAGTCTTGAGGCGCCCTTGCGACATACGCGTCCGCAAAGAGTCAGCCGAACTGCAACCTTGTGCAGTCCCGTAGGACCTGTAAAAAGAGAAGTTGATTAGTCTTGAAACGAGCGGCGGACAAGTCCCGACGTCTCGTGAAGAGGGAAGCTTTACAAGCAATTGAGTGAACACTTGGAGTGCAGGAAAACAGAGAAAGAGAGGAGGAAAACAAGGACTTTAGAAGAGTGAATGAGCAGCTGCAAGTCCGCAAACAACTACTCCCCGGGTGTCGGGCGCGAAGGCAAGTTTCCGTCAAGTTGACGTGCAAACTTGTGAGAGTGTTCAACGCCCGACAATATACTGAAGCTCCATCCAGCCCTGTGCCACCTGGGTGGTTCCAAGGGGTTGAGATGGTTGACATTTCGTGCGTGGCTACGGGCTGCAGAAATCAGCTCGCGGCACACGAAAACGAAGCCATTTTGGGGGTTTTTGGGCAAATGCAGCTAGCGGTCATTCTGCAGCGTTGTAACCTGTTGTTTCTTATATTTTTACATGGGAAACATACCAAAAGTATGGCAAAACAGGCTGCCAAGGATATGTACAGACATGGGCAAGCGACGAACGATACGTTGAGCGAAGTTGCTGCGAGTGTGCGACGACCGTTCGTGACAGAACGGTATATTTCGGTATACCGTTTGGTATATATATAATTATAAATATTATATAAAAAATAAAAAAATAAAAAAATAAAAAAATAAAATAAAATAAATAAATAAATAAATAAATAAATAAATAAATATATATATATATATATATATGCGGGCAACGTCGCTTGCCTTTTTTTTTTTTTTTTTTAATATGCGACATCGCCTCTCTTTTTTTTTATTAAAAAAAAAATGACGTCGCCCGACTCGACGTCGCCTCCCTTCTCGGGTGACGTCACCTCGGCGACGTCACGTCCCTTTTCTTTTTTTTTTTTGTTTTTTCATTCTTCCCCTTCTTCCTCTTCTTTTCCTGCCCTCGATCACCATCTTCCTATTCTTTCTCCACCCTTGGTCGCACCCAATGATACTGAGTGGTAGCGGGTAGTCCGTATACTGGTATCTTATTGGACCGGTACGTACTGCCCGTTCCGAGCGGTATCATTCGGTATTGCATACCTTGATATCATGTGCAAGTATATGACCAACACAATATGCATTTATACTTAAAAGGACATTTTCAGGACCTCATTAGTTTTATGCTTTGTGCATGATTCTTTTGTACCAGAAACTTAAATTGGGAGTCTGCACTTGTCTGTTGATATGGGAAAAGAAAAGGATTTTTAACTATAAATCAGTTGTCTAGTTAAGATTTGAGAATTGAAATGTATCTCTTGCTATATATTGGTTACAATAAAATAGTTCCATCTTTTCATCCAAAGAAGTTAATTGACATGCTTGGTGTAGTATTTTCCTTGTTCATATAAAATTATTCTTCCAGCACTTGACTCTAGACTCTTAACTAAACATTTTGATATCATTCCATTTACAGATTATTATGATGGTGATCGTTTCTTTACAATTAAAGATGGTGTAAGGAAAGTAAGTATTGGCATTGTCCCATCGCGAAAATGTCTGCAGTGATTTAAGTGCTTCTTGCTGAATATTGCAAATTCTTATTTTCTCTGGCCTTTGTGCTTCATTAATGATTCAAAATATCTGCAGGCTACGCCATTACTACTCACTGTTGCAGTCATCGAACTGAGTGATATTGCATTTGCTGTAGGTTAATTTACTATGAACCAACTGTTTATTGCTATTGAGCTTGATCTGACAATAGTAGAAAATGTTCATACTTACAGGTGGACTCCATACCTGCAGTTTTTGGTGTTACAAGGGATCCTTTCATCGTCTTTTCTTCAAACCTTTTTGCTATATGTGGTAACCTTGTCACTTTCTATTGAATGACCTGTTTTTTGATATTTCTTTTATATTAGTATTTGAATTTTTGGTTTATATATAATGTGCCTTCTTGGCAAGCTACTCCTATTGAGCCTATTTAGTCACTACACTGTCTTCAAATTGTTTAAAAGTTAGCGTTGATTATCTTATTCTAAGATGCATCAAAATTATTTGGCTTGTTGGATTAAAGATGGACATTTTTAGGACTTTTCTGATGGAATCAAGGTGAGATTGCTATGTCAATGAAGGATGCTTAACTTATCTTTACTATCTGTTTCTGCAAATGAATGAAGAGGATGGCTCTAGATTTTTCTCGTTTTGATTCACTTCAAGCAAGGGTTTCAAAAGCACATCTGTCGCCATAGTGGGATTAGTATTGGATCAACACCAGCTAGGAGTGTCATAGAGATCGGAATCATCTTGCCCATTCTGTTACAACTGATGACTTTGCAAATCGTTCCTGCCTCATGCAAGCTTGGATCAGCATGAGTAATTTTTACCAATATGACATCCTAGTTTCTTAAAGTTTATTTAAGATAGGCCACAAAATTGATTGACACTAAATCATATTCGTACAATAAAAAGTGATGTGTCATTCGTGTAAAATCTGCCAAGGATTGCCCTTACCTTTTTCACGTGCCACCTTTTATGCTTGTACTTCGTATAAAACTTATCTTTGTGGAATGGCTGCACCTTTCCTCTATGTTAGCTCTCATCGAAGGCCATGATTATCCTTTTCCAGTTTCAATTGATATGATATTGAATGATCAAAGAGTTTTTGTTGTACTCTAAAAGGGATTCTTCACATTTATTCATTTTTACAATGAAAGGTGGATAACGAACACATTGTTTCTATTTATAATACAGTGAAAAATAGTTCAGGATTTAGATAATCTATAAAAAGGACTGATACCTTTAAACTTCAATTAGGTTTTAAGTCATGCATGCCTTTAATGATCTTACGACATCCAATTTATTCCTTCTCTACTTTATTGCACCTTTAAAATCCTTATCAATGTAATTGGGAGATAAATTGAACTTTTGGTTTGCTGAAGAATATATGATAAAAGTGGATAAGTATCTGAATTCAGTAGATTGTCTTGCTACACTTGTCTACATTCTATAGTGGAAGTTCCAGAGTCATTGTAGCATGGGTAAACAGGGATCTGGATACATAATCTGTCAGTTTATGTCATTATTGCACAAGTTGCTTTACTTATGTCTTATAAACTGCATAAACATTTAGGAACCAAGATGTGTATATTTATTTTGCTTTAATATTTATTGATCTGGTTGATTATTGTTCTAAAATAACTTGTGTAGGTCTAAGGTCACTGTATGTGCTCATTTCTGAAAGTATGTCTGATTTAGTGTATTTACAGGTATGCATTAACTCTTTTTAATACTTATGTTGCAACATTTTCCCATAATGCAACAATATTTATTTTAGCTCATTTGTTTTTTTATTCTATATCATATTTACATTGATAATTTTCAATATTCTTTTGAGTAGCTTTGTGTATTAAAAGTTAGTGTGGCTTGATATTTTTCTTTAATTGCTTTTTGTTTTTGATCTCAATAGTGACAAAAGATCCATGCAGCCAATTCCAAATACTTGGGACTACTTATTGTTGTGTTGTTTTAGTTGAACCTTGTTTGCTTTGTCATTTGTGCTTATTTACCAAGAAGATTTTTTTTCCCCAAGAAACTTGTATTAGCATGGTTAATGGAGTTGTATGATTGGCTTCAGAAATATGTCAAGTACAAGTGGCAGGAATAGTGTTTCGAATTTGACGGTTTCTTTAGCAAGAGTTACTTTGTGTGTCTTGCTTATCAAGCACCTTATCCTTTTCCAATCAACTTACAGTGCTCTATCACCAGAGTTTTTACCTTTTACGTGGATAGCTTTCTTTTACATTGCTTAATCTGTTTCCAGCTGCTTGTTAAGGCCTTTAGTGGCTCTTTTTTTATCATTTGACTAGATGACACTGAATATGTTACACCAACCTTATAAGATATACATGGAGAAAGGTGGTCAAAATGATAGCACTTGGTAAAACAAATACAATTAACTGTTGCTGCTTTTGGAAATATTCATGTATGTATTACACACACACATTAGATAATATACAGCTTTTGTCTCAGTGCTATTTTTTCTGAATTTCTCTGTTAGTTTTACTTGCAGCAGTAGATCAGTAGGTGATTTGTAAAACATGGAGAAAGGTTTTCAAAATGATAGCACATTGTAAAACAAGTACAATTCGCTTGTGGTACTATTGGAAAAATTCATATATATATATATACACACACATATATATCCATACAGCTTTTGTCTAAATGCTATTTTTCTGAGTTTCTCAGTTAGTTTTACATGTAGCTGCAGATCAGCAGGTGATTTGTAAAGACAGGCATATTTTGCACTCGCTAGATTTAAATTGTTTGTGTCCATGCATGTAGATTGTCTCAATTGGTTGGTGATGCATTTTTTTGACTGATTTTTCATATCCTTGATGCTCAATTATCGTCTTCTTTTCGACTCCTTGATGAGCATGCAAACAATTTGGAACTCAATTGAGCAAAACCGACTTTGCAGCCTGCTATTGGTTTTGTTTTGGGCTTCATAGGAACAAAGATGCTATTTGACTTATTTGGTAAGTGATAACTTCAACAATTTGGCATCTTATCGATTTAGTTTTTCCTTTCAGATATATTTAGAGAGCACTCTGTTGATGACATGCATTATACATTTTGCCTATGTCCATCTTATACGTGATTTCTGCTTTGATATGCATCCTCCAGGTTATCATGTGCCAACTGAGGTGTCCTTGGGTTTTGTTGCCATAACCCTCGGTGCTGGAGTTTTGCTGAGCATCGGAAAAAATCAGATTGAATGAGGTAGAGACAGAATTATTGAACAGAGGTGCCAAAGAAGCAACATTGCCAGGCCAGCTGAAGAACTCAAGAAGCTTGAAGACCTGTTCTGTCCATCAGGTCTTGTTCATCTTTTGTGTCATGGAGGAGCTTATGTGCACTAATAAGCAATATACAGTGCTCCAGAGGAGATTTGTATTAATTGCTACTCTTACAATGGTATGCTTCATATCACTTTACGGCACCCTTTACATCAACCAGGTACGTCTAAAATAGAACTGATGGAAAATAGACATGTACAGATTGTTTCCATAAATTAGTTTTTAGGTGGAGCTTTCCATGACACCCAATATATTCAGCCTTAACGTTTGGTCATGTATTATTTTGCTTCATGTATAAAATCTGGAACCACTGTGACCTCATCCCACTGCCTGAATGTAATAAGCTCAATTCTGTGAACAACCCGGAAGAACTTGAATTTGGTGGTGCACCTTTTTGTCAGTTCATGCATATACCATACAGTCTATACAGCCATGTAAGTATCAATGTATACATCTGCAATCAATCAGATAGTTTTATCTTTATATTTGCATCATCCTTCTTGGGTTTGGGTGATCATTTAGACTGGTAACAGAGTTGGTTGCCGATTCTTGTGTTAGTGAGGCAATCAATTTACGATAGCAGTCATTGCACTCAAAAAGGATTGTTAGATCATATAGTTCCATTTACTAGATATCATTTGAAGAGACTGCATTTGAAAGTTCTATTCAGAATATGAACCCATCGATGGTGTCAGTTTAAATGTCATCTGTCAACAACGGCTTTTGTGCCCACAGCTACTTGCTTTCATTCGAAGATCAAACATGTCATCATTTTCTAGCTTTTGTATTAGTCCCGTGGTTTGACTTGGTGGCTGGGTTGGGTCAACCATCGCCCTCTATGCTTCTCTCTAAATGACACGCAAACAAGGCACAGACGACTGCCTCGAGTATTCCTTGCATGTCTCTGTCTTGTGCACTAAACAACTTGATCACTCGATAATCACTTTAAGGCTTAAGATTAGGAAATAGAAAACATGAATGGTGGAACAAGTGACTCTTCCACACTCTTCTTGGAGGTTGCGTAGGATCATACTAGTTTCTTTTTTGGATAAGCGGTGGCAGATCGAAAGGCGGAAACCATGACAAGTGTTAGGACTGCCCCTTAGGCCCCCAGAAACAGGTGTTTCGCTTGCTCATGGCACCCGTAGTAATTTAAAAAATGAATTCCGTTGCCGGGACTCGAACCCGGGTCTCTCGGGTGAGAGCCGAGTATCCTAACCAACTAGACTACAACGGATTTGCTGCGTTGTGAGTCTTTATTTCTTCTATTTTATTTAATCTCTAAATACCAAGACACTCATGCAGCTTGTGAGGTTACAAATAACGGCTAAGGTCAATTATTTCTCGACAGGCACGCGATCACCCACCCTTTCTTCCGTTCTACGCCACCCGACCCTACTTCAACAGTGTCAGGCTCATCCATCTATCTTGGCCTGCTCACCATTCAGGAAAGCTTTGCTTCCCATCGGATGTCAACCCCGCGGATCCCAAACGTCCACCGAAAAGTGAGACTGCTTTTCTCATCCCAATGGCTGGTGCTCTCTTCTTCCCCAATTCAGGATCTCACCGTTTTGATCAAGAAAGCCAACGGCTCCTGGCATCGATCTCCTCACCTGCCCACTCCAACGTTATTAGTGATCGAGAGTATATTTTTGATGTTGACCAGTCCATTTAGCATCATTAATTAGTGATCCAATTCATTCTTAACCGTGTCACAATCTCTGCATAATTACTATCTGTTTTCTCACATTATTATACGGAGATCATGCACGAATTGCAATCCCACTGTCTCGATGATATCCTCGCTTTAAATCTCAGCCATTAAACTAGGATCGATGCGTTGCATGGATGGACCACAAGGATCACATGCATGCACGTGCCTGCAGTACTGCATTTCATGTAGCATCGCATGATTGATACGGAAGTGTGTGGCAGAGGATGTATGATTGCCATGTCGGTGTTCTTTTGCTCGTTGTACACGACTCCGCATACAACAATATCTATAGAAGCAGGATCGTCATACACAATAATATCCAAGCAATCCAATGCAGATTATGGTAGAAAAATGATTCAACAAGGGGAATAGACGCATCGAAAAATCTTTGGTTTTAATTTGACGATGACAATGATAGCTGAACTGATCGCGCTGCGACGAACTCTGTCGACTTCGACATCCTAAATGCACATTGATTTCTCATCGGGCATTCATTTATTTTCCCCCACCTAAATGAAGAAAAGCCAAAAAGCATCGAGTGACACTTGCGGCTGTTGCCAAGCGCACGTGACAAGGCCCCAGTGGCCCCCTCCTCCTTCACGTGACATCACCTCGAAACCACACAGACTTCCCTCCCTCTCCGCCCTGAACAGAGAAGCCGCAGACGGACACCGTGTCAGCCGTCAAGGATTGGGTAGAATGTTCTGTCATCACAAATTTGGTGCAGTTCATGGTCTCCGTTCAGTGCCTCACTGCAAAGCTGCTCCCGAATTGAAGTCCCCGTCCGTAACAGGCTTCAGGCGATGAACTGCTTGGCTCAGTGAAGTTATACCACCGATCTGCCCAATGTCAGCAGTATCAGTTTTGCCATGACGGCTCACCATGGCACACCGGCAGAGGACTCTGCTCAGGTGACTGGTTGACATCACAGGGTACTCTGCTCGCCTGAACCGAGAAGCTCAGTGATGTTGTGAGCTCCATGCCATCGAACGGTCCTCGGATGCTTTCTTCGTGCAACTGCACATCTTTTCACTGCAGTCATGGAGTGATGAGACACGATTGAAAGCTTGAGAATCGAGTTCGTGTATATACGATTTCAAAAGTTCATTTTCCACCTTTTGGAATCACTGCACTGTGAGCCGCGGACTAAAAAACAGCGTCTTGTAATGCGCAATTTGCACGACAATTAGCTCGTGATGACGGGACGTGTGCATCGCCATCTCCTCCCCGATCAAGAGATGCTTTTCGTCGAACACTCCACATGCATCACGAGATGCAATAATAAGGCGAGGGGACGCGCCGCTCGTCTATGTTTGGGCGCGTGAAACGGATCCTCAGGTCCTATTTACCCGCTTCTTAACGGATCCGACCCACTAAGCATCTGCATTAGACCGGCGGATCGGTCCACATCCCGTCGAACCACAGTCAATTCATTGGTTTGTTGGTTTAACTAACTCGAGCGTTAGCTGAACCGGTTAGTATTGATAGCTCTATGGATAACGGTGTCATAACACCGTTATCTTTCTATGCACCATGTGCAGTCGTATATGGTCCAACCCCCATGGTTGGACAACAGTTCTTGACGCCCGTCAAAGAACGGTCTCCACCTACAGATCTATGGAACAGTACAAGTACTGATGGCATGCTTCTTCTTCCTCCTTCGCTACTCTCGCCTTCCTCGCTCCTCTTCTCACCTTCCGTTATCTCTCTCTCTCTCTCTCTCTCGCTAATTACTATCCTCAATTAGATCGATAGCGTTACGGTACATAACCTACAATAATCCGTACCTGATCAAAGAAGAGACGAGGACAAAGAAACGACGGGAGGCTCTAGCCTCTCGGTCTCTCCTTCCTTGTCCTCGTCGCCGCTTGCTGTTCCTTCGACATTTCTTGCCGCCCCTTGATCGCTCATCCCGGCCTCGAGGTGTTCTTTTCTCTTCCCTCCTCCTCGTGCTTGCATTCTGTGATGATTCTTGGGTATCTTGCTCGAATTTTTGGCTTCTTGAAGTGAAAATGGGTTTTCTTGTTCTAAAAATGGAACCTCAAAAGCGTTTTCTTAGAGCTTCTTTATGGATTTCGGATGATCGATTCGGGGATCTTTCCATAAAAGGGAAAAGAGCATGTTCTTTGTTGGTTGATCGAAACAATGTAGACAATAAGGATCAAGAACTGCGGTTTCTTGTTTCGGGAATTAATGCTTAGTATCAAGAATTTCTGCTTTGGTTGTAGCGGGTTGTGGGCGAATGGATAGCTCACAGAGGAAAGGGATGATTCCGGTGTCGCCCTCCCAGACCCCGAGGTCGACGGAGAAGACGGGGAGAGATCTCCGGTCACTCGAGGGGAACGGGAACCCCAGCAGCAAGTTTGACAGGGACAAGGGGGTCAATGTTCAAGTCCTACTCAGATGCAGGTGCACAAAGATTTGATTTCTATCGAATTGCGAAATTTGGTTCTCTGCTCTTCTGCTTGGTTGATTTTGGCCGTTGTGCAGACCCTTGAGCGAGGAGGAGATGAGGATGAACACGCCGGTTGTGATATCCTGCAATGAGCACCGGAGAGAAGTTTCAGCCGTTCAGAACATTGCTAACAAGCAAATCGACAGAACCTTCATGTTTGATAAGGTCCTCTCCGAGTTATTTCAGCGACACCCCTTTCCTTCTGTCACCTGTGAGTCGTAAATTGTCTGTCGGCTTGATGATTAAGTGTAGGTGTTCGGCCCGACATCCAAGCAAAAGGATCTGTTTGATCAAGCTATTTCTCCAATCGTGCATGAGGTCCTTGAGGGCTACAATTGTACGATTTTTGCCTATGGCCAAACCGGCACGGGTAAAACTTACACCATGGAAGGCGGCCGAAAGGCCAAGGTGATTTCTCTTCTCCAATGTTGATTAGACCAGGAGGTCCACCTTCCTTTATCTCCGGTTTCTTAGTCAGCTTTTGGCACTGTCGTAGAGTGGAGACTTCCCAAGTGATGCCGGAGTCATCCCCAGAGCAGTGAGGCAAATCTTTCACACACTGGAGGCACAGTGTGCTGAATACAGCATGAAAGTCACATTTCTTGAACTATACAATGAGGAGATAACAGATCTTTTGGCCGTAGATGAATCGAAATTTTCTGACGACAAGTCCAAGAAGCCGATAGCTCTAATGGAAGATGGGAAAGGAGGTGTTTTCGTGAGAGGGCTAGAGGAAGAGGTCGTTTACACCGCCAGTGAAATCTACAAAATTTTGGATAAAGGGTCAACAAAGAGGCGCACTGCAGAGACTCTACTCAACAAGCAAAGCAGTCGATCTCACTCAATATTCTCTATCACAATTCACATCAAGGAATGCACCCCTGAGGGGGAAGAGATGATCAAATGTGGGAAGCTTAATCTCGTGGATCTTGCTGGTTCTGAGAACATTTCCCGATCTGGTGCAAGAGATGTGAGTAAAGTATTTCACATTTCAGGCACTTACAACCCGCTGCTTCTCAGCGTCCTCACCCCTCCCAAAATAAAGAAAGAAACATTTGTGTCACTATATGAGGCGACTATCTTAGGGTGAACTGCAGCAATTCCATTTTTTTCCCGTCAGAAGTTTCCTTTTCTGAAAATCTTTCCATGTGCATGATTCGATGACTGTGGAAATGCTTGCTGCTTCTGGTTATGACTGTCAAAACACGTACTGCTGCAGGGTAGAGCAAGGGAGGCAGGAGAGATCAACAAAAGTTTGCTAACTCTTGGCCGTGTAATTAATACTCTCGTCGAGCACTCTGGCCATATTCCATACAGGTGGTCCAGATTAATTTCATCTGATTTGATTTACCTTATCCGTCACATACTAATGAATCACTGTATTGTTTGTTTTCAGAGACAGCAAACTGACAAGATTGCTAAGAGATTCTCTGGGAGGCAAGACAAAAACCTGCATCATTGCCACCATATCACCTTCCATCTACTGTTTGGAAGAGACCCTGAGCACCTTGGATTATGCACACCGAGCAAAAAATATAAAGAATAAGCCTGAGGTTACCGTAATCTTTAGTTTCTTGTTGATTATCTAATGAAATTCATAGGGACTAAGTGAACACATGTCATTTTGCTGCCGTACAGGTTAATCAAAAGATGTTGAAATCTGCCATGATCAAGGATTTATGTGCAGAAATCGATCGTCTTAAACAAGGTTTTTCCTTTTTAAATTGATTTTTTTCCAGTTTCAGGCATCTTTTCTTTTCGTTTTATATTAAAAGAGACTTAGTTGTTTATAGAACATGGGCCCCACATCTACAATTATTGTATATCTCCGGTTCAATTGAAAAAAAATGAAGTATTAGAAATTTTATGCTGCTTCATATTTGGGGATAATTTAACTGAATCTCTCAAGAATGAGCAAGTGTCAACATCATGGTATTTTTCACCCAAGAACACTTTTTAATGTATGGAGTACTAACAAATAGATATTACTTTGACTATTTTTCGGTTAAGTTTCTGTCCTGTCTATCATCCTTCAGAGGTATTTGCTGCAAGAGAGAAGCATGGCATTTATATTCCACGGGATCGCTTCTTGATTGAAGAAGCTGAGAAGAAGGTTGGATTGTAAATGTTATTTGATCATCTATATTCTTTTTCTGAGAAAATTCATTATTATCATGCCTTTACAAGATTGCCGAGTCTTTGATCGATTTTTGTGCTCTAAAAAAAAATTCAATTGTTCATTTTCCAGGCCATGACTGAGAAAATAGAGCGTTTGGAACTTGATTTGGATTCAAAGGATAAGGTTTCTTATTTTACCTTGTACTGTGTTACCTTGTCAAGTAGTTTCTCTATAGAGATCTAATCTGGTGTAATATGCCTTAAGCAGCAACTAATTGGGCTTCAAGAGATTTATAATTCTCAACAACTGCTAAGTGCAGAGCTAAGTGAGAAACTTCAGAAAACTGCAGTAAGGAAATTTCTGATTTCTGCATTAAATGGCTTCAATTTCTTTCAAGATGCTGATCTTGTCTTCTTTTAATTTTCTATTTGTTTTGTGAACTCATTGCAGGAAAAACTGCGGGACACCGAGCATGCATTGCTGGACCTAGAAGAAAGATATAAACAGGCAAATATAAATATAAAAGAAAAGGAGTTTTTGATATTTAATCTCCTCAAATCAGGTGAGAAAAATGTAGTTAGTTATATTTCCTCCTGAACGTTGGGCTGCCATTCATTCCAGGATTCTCTCTTTTTGTCTGTAAAGATCAATGTCTTTGCTTGCTCATAAATCTAAGGAGAACTTAATGTGCTATTTGTATAACTTAGTTTCATTTATTTGTCATTACTGTCAACAATTGATTTGACATTATTCACAATTTGTGGATTATCCACATATTACATATTTTGCTGGTCTGAGAACATTCAGGGAAGAAGCAAATAACTTTGAATGTATACTTTCCAACAGAAAAGGTACTTGTTGAGTATGCATACAAGCTTCGGTCAGAGCTAGAAAATGCAACTGCAGATTTATCTGGCTTGTTTTCTAAAATAGGTTTGTACTGCTGCTTTGTTTCTTTTTAGAAGTCACCTCTTCTTGGAATGTAAAAGATAATTCCGTTGATTTATATCATCATCTATGAAATTGGGCTGCAGAACGTAAAGATAAGATGGAAGATGGAAATAGGATACTAGTCCAGAAATTCCGAACTCAATTGACTCAGCAGCTGGAAATTTTGCATAAGACTGTCTCAGCTTCTGTGATGCAACAAGAGACCCAACTGAAAGAAGTGGAAGAAGACATGCATTTATTTGTCTCAACAAAGACTGAGGTGTATTCATTCTTTATGTTTTATCTAATCTGGTGCTACTTTATGTGAAAAAGTTAAGCTCATTCTTTTAACTGAATTTTTCTGAGATTCAGGTCACCAAAGAAATCAGAGGGCATGTTGAAAGACTTAAGGCCATGTATGGTTCTGGAATCAGAGCTTTGGATGATTTAGTTGGCGAACTTGACAAAAATTCTCAGTCTACATTTGAGAGATTAAATTCACTAGTGCTATTGCATTCTTCTATGCTTAAGGATGTAAGAACTTAATTGATGCGAACTTTTTTTAAAATGTTTTAAATTTTATATTTTATATGTGAACTTGTTTGTTCAAGTATATTCCACTTTTTCAATTATTCTTTTCTATCTATTCAGTGGTTTAAAAGAATAGCCTTGGAGGCTGATCAGTTGCTTAATGAACTTCAAGTGAGCCTTTCTAAACAAGAGGATAAGTTATTAGCATTTGCACAACAGCAGCGTGAGGTAAGTTGCTATGCCGTTTAAGAAGGCTGCAAGATTGTGCATCATTCTTGGAATTTGACATGACTGAATTTTTTCTCATTGGAACAAAAGGGACATCTCAGGACTGTTGAAGCAACAAGGTCTATTTCAAAAATAACTTCAAACTTTTTCCATACCCTCGATGTTCATGCATCAACGCTAACCAAGATTCTGAAAGAATCACAAACTGTACAAGACAAACGACTCCATGAGCTTGAGAAGAAATTTGAGGCATTTTTCATTCCATAATTTTCACTATTGGACTGTCCAGTGGAACCATAATTCTCTTGTAATTTATATTTTTTATTATTCCTGCAGGAGTGTGCTGCTAATGAAGAAAAACAACTGCTTGAAAAAGTAGCAGAGATGCTTGCAAGCTCGAGCGCCCGGAAGAAAAAGCTGGTATGGAACACTTTATTTCATCAAGAATGTTGATGCTTTCTGCTGTCTATTTTGCTTTGCAAATCTTATACATGTTAGGAAAAGTTTGTGGACGTTTTTGATCCCATCAATGTTACTTGTGGCCGATGGCAACTGTAACCCATAGATGCCATCGACTTTCTAGTACCACATTAGCTTTGTTATCAGATAATTCTAGTTATGTATGATATCTTTGCTTTAGGTTCAGTTAAGCCATAATAGTTTCCAGGTTAAGCAGGCTACAGTAGGCTTTTGAGGGAAATTAATACTCAACTACATGTTCCTGGTACATCAGAGTAGATGATTGATAGTTATGTCTGATGTTTGCTTTAGGTGCTGTTAAACCATGAAAAGATTCCAGGTTTAACCAGGCCATAGTTGGCTTTTGAGGGAAATACTCAACTACTTGTTCTTGGTACATCATGGTGGATGATTGATATAGGATATCTTCAGTGGATTAGATAATTCACATTAGCTTTGTTATCAGATAATTCTAGTTATGTATGATATCTTTGCTTTAGGTTCAGTTAAGCCATAATAGTTTCCAGGTTAAGCAGGCTACAGTAGGCTTTTGAGGGAAATTAATACTCAACTACATGTTCCTGGTACATCAGAGTAGATGATTGATAGTTATGTCTGATGTTTGCTTTAGGTGCTGTTAAACCATGAAAAGATTCCAGGTTTAACCAGGCCATAGTTGGCTTTTGAGGGAAATACTCAACTACTTGTTCTTGGTACATCATGGTGGATGATTGATATAGGATATCTTCAGTGGATTAGATCTCCAAATTAAAGATTGAAAAGCATGATTAGGTATATGCCAATGTTAATCATTTCGGGGTCTTTTTTTCAAACCATGATAAAGTTGCTAACAAATGCCAGTCTATTTCACATCTATTCTTTTAGTTAAAGATGTGAAGGTGTTATGTTGTGAGTTTGCATCATCAGAGGATGAAAGTTGCTCAGAGGATGTTAGTGTAGGTTTGTTGGTCTCTGAACATTCAACTTGCAAACTAAAACCATGTAAAGCTTAGAAATTTGTACTTAGAAGCTTCAGAGTGTACTTTGCTACTCAATCTAGCATTATTCATTAATTTTCTGTTAAAATGAGTCCACTTGTAATCTTCAGAAATATCACATCTGAGCTTCTTGTTCAGGTGCAAGCAGCAGTCAGTAGTATTCGAGGAACTGCTGCTGAGAGGACAAATAATCTTGAAAAGGAAATGTCAAGCCGTCACAATTTTACTTCTTCTGTGAAAGAACAATGGAAAAATTACGTGGAAAAAACTGAATCTCACTATCTTGAGGATATTGCGACCATCGAAAGTGGCAAGCTTAGCCTAGATGATGGTCTTAAAAGTTGGTAAGAATAGAAATTATCATGGCAGTGTTGTTACAGCCTGAACTGCCAAATCATTTTTTCTTAATATGATATTAATCTACGATGATTATAGCATGGAAATGGCAAAAGAGGGCTTACAACAATGGAGAGTAGCTCAAAGTTCCTTGCTAGATCTTGATAAAGGGAATGTGGCATCAGTGGATTCAATAGTCAGGTAATTTAAGTAAAACATTCTTTGAACTTAACAGTGAATTTTGATCTCAGCGATGACGTTAAGGAAAACTATGGCTGCACTTAAGTCGTTTTATTGTCTTTTTTAGATATACGCATCTGTTCATTTGATTTTAATATGAAATGTTATGGTATTTGTTTGTACATTATGGATTGTTGCAGGAGCCGAATGGAAGCCAACCAACTACTCCGTGACAACTTGTCCTCTACTTCCTCTACGACTCTGGAAGACATAGATAGTGCAAAGAAAGATCTCCATTCATCGATCGAATGTATTATTTGTTATTCCATATTGCCTTTCACTGTTTTGGTTAATATTTTACAACTCCAAATCGAGAAAGGTAAAGATAATGCATATTATTTTCCAGGTTCCTTAAAACTCGACCATGATGCATGTGCAAACATTAGCTGCATGCTCATCCCGTGCTGTGGAGAGCTAAGAGAGCTGAGGAGTGGACACTACCACAAGATAGTGGAAATCACACAACACACAGGAAAGTGCTTCGAAGAGGAATACACGGTAGGTTGCGTCGACGTCGGCTGCAAAACATCAACTGCCACCATCATATGTTCTTCTGACTCACTGTTGGCTGGTTACCTGACC